>JBAMBJ010001882.1:0-130727 GCA_037043495.1 Drosophila recens | reverse complement strand
CAGAGGCACACATAAATATTGGCACAGCAAGTATATGGCTAACATATTCATATTCAACATATTTGTCCTTGACAAGCCAACTAATTTACTACTAAAATCGGGAAAAAAAAAATTTTAAATTTGTTTTAATTATTTTATTTTATTTTAAAAACAAAAAAAAAGGTCACTTTTTCCCTGCACAAAAGTTTTGGGAACAACAAGCAGTGTGTGTGTGCTTGGCGCGCAATTTAAATTATTATAAACGTGCTTCAAAACTAAGGCGCCACCTTTTGTCTATTTTCGAAAAACAAATTCACAATGATTTAAATTTAAAAGAAATTTTTCATTTACAATTGTGTCCACTATTATCTTATGTACATACTTCGTTTAAAACTTTAATAATAGAAAATGTTGCAAAGGACGAGAGTCTCATGAATTGAAGGACAAGAAGCTTTCAGATTGCTGGTATTGTAGCCATCAAGTGCTGCTTTGTGTTTTTTGGTAAAAGATCTTGTTTATAACATATTGTTTACTGTGCTTGTTACCAAATATTTTTAGTCAAATTATGCCGTCAATTGACACAGATAGACCCACAAAATGAGAGCTAACCAGATCAAAGGATAACAGCCATTGTCTCGGAGAGAGTAAGGGAATTCTTCTAATTTAAGGCACAAGCCCACAAGCATTGTTGAAAAGACTAACAATCCAATTATTCAGTTAATTGTCTCACCTTTATGAGCAAATTAAAATCTCATCCAGAGTCAAATGGAACACTGTGCGAATCCTGAAGAAACCCAAGCCAACTGACCATTGTCCGACCCAGAGAAAAGCAGAAGAAATCGCATCAAAAAGTCGTCGCCATTGATAATTATCAGCAGCGTCGAAGGGACGAAGGAATAAGGATACAAATTTCTGAAGACTAGGAAGACTTCAATCTTAGTAAAACCGTAAGACAAACAGAGAAACCGACTGTCGGGGTAACTTTTGAGTGAAAAATTTTACAGTCAAAGGATAATCGGGATTAAATCTTCTTGAAAAGTTAATGTTTACACACGCACCTACCGTTCGTTCGTTGCGCCGATGACAACGACAAAAGGCAGCAAAAAAAAAAAGCAAAAAGATGCAAAAATTATGAAAATATTGTCACAAGTGCACAGGCAGCAGCGCAGGACGAGGACGAGGCAGCGACAGTGGCTGTGGCTGTGGCAGTTGCAGGACAATTGCAGGCGGCAATCAAAACATGCAATTGTCCGTTTCGTTCCATTGCGAATCGAATCGAATCGAATGGAATCGAGTAGAGTCGAGCCGAGTCGAGGCATAAGAGGATTTGTGCGTCAAGTAAACACACGAACCGAACAGGACTACAACCAAACCCGGCCAAAATGTGAAATGTGGAAACCCAAAAACCGAATCGAAGATGCCACAGCATCAACAGCATCAACAGCAGCACCAGCCTGCATAAATAAATAAATAAAATGATTTGAGCATTTTTATTTTGCAGCCGCAAAAAAATAAAGGAGAAGTGAGCATTTTTCTTTGCGTTAAAGTAAACAATTTTTTAAAAATGTACAAGAGTATTATTTATTTTAAATTTATGTGAAATTAAAAACGTTTTTCGCAAGGATTTTCCATTCTATTGGCCGAAATGTTTTTATAGGCGCGCATAGCAAATTGCCAGGTTTTTGAATCTCTTTCCAAAAAAAAGGATACAATGGTAGATGGTGGTATAGTATACAATGGGTACATACATATAATATATGAATTTGTAGATATATTCTATTGCGAATTTCGCTGGCTGGCCAATCACTTTACATTCGAATCGTTTATTCACAAAGTCTCGAGTATGTCGCGCGTATTTCCCCATATAAATAAACAACAGTCTTGTTGGAATAACATGGCAAGGAATATTTATAAAATAAACATTAGACCAGCACAGCAGCAGCAACCAAGCAGCCAACAGCGAACAACCAACAACAACAACAACAACATGAACAACGTCAACGAGACAAGTTAAAGTTTTGAATGAAATACTTCAAGAGACGGACGACAATGGAGACGTTGGTGTTTTATGAATGAATTAAAGCGTTGTAATGCAAAGTGTTTAGGCCAAGTGGACTCAGACAGGTATAAACATATTCCAAGCAGTTGTAAATGAATGAATGCATCCAACGAGTCTATTATCTATGAGGTATATTCACATTTTGCGTTATAAGATATCTTCCTTATCAGCTTATACTTTGAGACAAATTTGAGAACTTGCATTGCTTTTCCACTGTCGGAATAATTTTAAACTACCCGAGAAAAAGGAGACTTCAAAAGTAAATAAAATATATATATTATATTGACAGAAAATTGGTAAAAATAATTTACCCAACAGTATAAATGTATGGAACCCAAAAGATACATTTTTATAATTTACAATTTTAATTATTAGTTTGCAATTAAAATTGTAGTGCTGAATTAAATTTAATAATTAACTGTGTCAGTTGCTCATAGTTGACACAAATAATAAATATAAAAATCTGAGGTCCATCTTTTCAATGTACATATAAACTGTGTCTAAGATATAATTTAAAATTTGACAGTAATACATTTTACGTCAAAATATATTTTCAATAGTTATCAAACACCTTATTTAGACATTGAAAAAACGAACCTGAAAAAAATATGAATACATTTTATTAAGTTCCTATATCTCACTATTCAATTGTAGGCCAAGAAATAAGATGTTATCTAAAATACATTTATTTAAATGTGAATCTTTAATTAGTTTCCGGAAAATGTCGGAAACAACTGCGGTAAAAGATCATTATTTAAGCAAAAAGTCCACACCTTAACGCTACTGTATTAGCCATTGGCAGCTGGGAAGGAACACCCACACCCAGCGGGTCACTTCTGGGCCATAAAAACTGTAAAACCGCAAATAAGCCACAAAGCGGCAGGACACGCGCGGCATAAGCAAATCACCCAGAAACCATCATCTTCATCTTCATCATAATCATCATTATCAACATATCACCATATAACCAATGGGCAATGGGGAAAACCGACCACATGACCAGAAGCAGAAACAGAAGTCGACATCCGATGCCCGGTAGCTGCCCAGGTATTTTAGCCAGCTAAGCCCTAGGACCAGGGGAAAACCCATTCGAATGTCGGTAGGTTTCATTAAGAATTCCCGCGGCGCGCATGCCAACCCCGCATCCAAAAAGTTTTCCCGATCAAGCATCAAGCGCTTAAGCATTGATGATTAGCATCCGGTGACCCAGGAATTGAGAGTCTTCTTCAGGTAGCTAGGACTTAGCGCCGCCAACGACGACGACATGATGTCATGAATTTCCGCCTGCTTATGGCCTAAGACCGGAAGATTTTCGCCATGATTATGATTGCGATTATTATGATTAAACTAATGGCGGAAATTTCCCATCTGTATGCAGCAAATGGCAACCCCTTCAACCACATCCACATTAAATTTCCAAGAACAACAAAACCACAATTTGTGTCTACAACTAATCTGCTAAATTGGCTATGCAAAAAAGAACGAACTATGAGGCATAATGAGAGCTCGAACCATATACAAATCATAAATTTTAATGAGTGCCCAATATCGAGCGTAGCAACCACCCAAAAATAACCCAACCACCCAATTACCCATCCACCCCCAACACACACACACTCTCCAGCTCCAGTGCCCACCCTTAAGCATATTCTCGCACTAACTATCCAACGAGAAAAGCCAACAACACAACCAGTGTTGTCTGCAGTGCAGTGTGCAAGCAGTGCAATGCATGCGCCATTGCTGCGCTCTTGCTCTCTCTCACTCGGCTCTGCTTGGCTTTGGCTCTGGCACTGTGTGCACTGCAAGCCACGCCCACCAATCGCTGCGCATTCGTCTCTGCATGCGTGTGTGTGTGTGGTTGAGTACGAGAGCTCTTCGGCTTGTGTGCGTGTGTGCGTGAGTCTACGCTTTATTGGCTCAGCACTCTGCCAGCAGCGACGCTGCGTCGCCGTATGCATATTCATAAGAGAGCAGCGAGCAGAGGAGCAACAGCATTGTGTTTGTATTTGTGTGCTGTTTGTGGGCCATGCGTGTATGTGTGTTTGTGTGTGTGCGTGCGCATATTTCGCCTTATCAGCATTTTTAGGAGTGCGCGTTTTCAAGCGAAAGATATTTTTCAATTTCTTTTTTTTTTTGCTAGAAATTTTATTATTGTTGCAGCTTAAATCCTGTTTCTCTGTCTGTGTGTGTGTGTGTGTCTGTGTGTGAGATTCAAGTGCCGTTAACTGTCTGATTAGGGCACTCCTTGCACTCAGCGCTTTAAAATAAATATTATTCTTAGATTACTTCAAGTAAAAATACTAAAATCTGTCCGAAAAAAGGAAAGAAATTGCTAAAAACTTAATAGGCAATGAGTTGCCATATGTTGCGGCCTGTGTCCGTCTTACTGTCTTCATTTCTGAATGCACGCCTCTAACTTCCTTACCGACATGTGTTGCAAATTGCCCTGTAGAGTTTTGGTAGCAGTCTGGCCATAGACAGTCTTCCCCCTCACGGCAGAGGATCGTGTTCATCACAAATGTCAACGGCGGTGTCAACGTTCCGTCGACTGCCTCAAATTGAGCGTGCAAAATGGATGTAGAGAGAGGCGCCCCCAACTTGATTGCGATATTTCAGAGTACTTTTTTTCTATACATTTGTGTAATTTCGAATCAGACATCTTACTCAAATTAATATGTTTCATATGCTAACAGCGTGACCAAAAAGCACATTGCGTAATTGTCATTTTTGATTTTAATTTAATAAAGTTCATTCAACTTTTCTAACAGAAGGTCTCGGAAATGTTAACGAGTCTATTTTTATATATGTATATTTCCTTTTATTAAGAATATCACTAAACGTGCGTCTTAAGTTTAAACCAATTTGATTTATTGGTAGATTAAATGTATATTGTTATCAAATTTTTCAAAATAATAATAAAGATGTTTTGATGCGGGTTTCTTATGTTAATCTTTTATTCAATTAATAATGCAAAAATTTTATTAAACCATTAAAAAAAAAGTAAATTTTTCAACTTTCTTCCTCGATTTTTTCCAAAAAATTCTTTGATGCAGAAAAATTCTTCAAACAATTCTAAGAGTGACTGCGAAAAAAAATTTTCAAAAATATTTTTGATAGTATTTTTTATAATTTTTTGAAAAAAGCAAAAAAGCAAAAAAGGAAAAAGGGGTTAAAATCGTTATTTTTAGGATTTTCAAAAAATTATAAAAAATACTTTCAAAAATATTTTTGAAATTTTTTTTTCCAGTCACCCTTAGAATTGTTTGAGGAATTTTTCTGTAGTCGGATGGGGGGGAAAGAAGAAAGCGTGATCCAAATCAAAAAAAAATTCTAAATTCTAAATTAGTCTAACTGAGGTTCATGTAAAGTTTCAAGTCTCTAGCTTTACAATTAGACTTTATGCCAAAAAAAACGACATCTGGACCATAGTGCATTGTTTCAAGTTTTAAATGATTTGAAATGTAAGCAAAACTAAATTTTTCAATCTTTGCTATTTTAAATGAAAATGTGACATCAATCAAAATTGGCAAGTTAGAAAAGAAATAAGAGTATCAAATTTATTTTTCAATGAAAATCAATTGGGCTAATTTAAAATGTTCAATTAAAGAATAGCTGAGATATTTCTAGATAATATATGTATGTAAATGCATGAATGCTTTATTCACCTTCACTACAACTTAGAGTTTGATTAAACTTTCACTGCAGTTGGGAAATAATGTGGGAGACAGAGAGATTAAAACAATATTTTCATAGGTCAAATGACAGACAAAATGGAGTGGGGGGAGATATGTATGTATGTATGTATGGTCGGGTTTAGAAACGAGCTCGAGATACAAGCGCTATATGAGACTGGGAATTGAGACGGGGGCTCAGATTGGGACAGACGGTCGAGGCAACAATGCAAAAAATAACATGAACTGTGCAAAATGCAGAGACAGTCAAAGTTATATACACACACACACACACACACACACCCACAATCAGAACTTCAGAAAGACGAAAATTTGTAAAATCAGCAGCGACGAAAATGAAATGCGCAAATGGCAAAAAGATGAAATGAGGAGCAGGAAAAAAGCAGGATAAAGCAAAGCAGACGACGACAAATGTGATGCGGCAGCCTCATTCGAATTTCAAATGCATCCAAAGGACTCTTCAGCAGGAGAACCGGACACGGGACGCACTGGACGCAGCTGAGTTCATGTTCATGACATGGACATGAGCACACGAGATGAGATGGCAGCTGAAACACTTCCTCCAACGTCCTTGTGTCATCGTCCTGCGTCCTTCATTCAGCTCGCATGCGAAAAATTATGTTAAAACAATAAAAATATTTGTCAAAATAATGCGATTGCGCTAATAGAGCCAAATATTATTCTTGTATCAATTATCCCGGCTATCGAAATACTTCCAGACAAACACAGAAAACAATAGCGAGAGGGAGAAAGAAAAATATAGAGGGAGATGGAGAGAGAGGGAGAGTAGTATCGTTTTCTATGCACGAGCTGTGCTTTTTTTTTAAACAGTTGCCCATTTATTGAATGCAAATAAAATTAATTATACTTTTAAATAATCAAAATAAATGCAAGTGTTTCGACACACACACACATACATACACTGACACACGCTCAGACATTGAGTCAGTCTGAACACACACACACACACACTCGCCCAAATAAACATATAAAATTTACTTTAAAGCTGACAAAGTCAATAAATATTGTTGTACGAAAAAATATTGTTTCAATAAGCAAAAACAGAAAAAAAAATTCAAAAATGAAGTCTGCAAAAAAACGCTTGGGCTCATAACATAAAACAACAACAACAACAACAGCAAGAGAAGCATCGACGAGATGTGAAAAAAACGTGAGAACATATGGGAAAAAACAGCGAATCGGGAATGTGTAAAGAAGGGCTCTTGTTGTTCCTACCGTCAGCAAGGGAAAGAGAGAGAGGGGAGAGAGAGCGCGCAAATAAAAACAACAACAATAACAATAACAACAACAACAACAACGATCAACTTTCCGATTCCGAGTACGCGTGGGCGAATTCAAACCGGGAATTTACACGATATAAAAACGATTCTTATAGTAAAAGCAACTTTTAAATTTAAGCAGAGCTTTTATAAACGAGAGTCGAAGCTATAACTGGGTTAAGTACGGCTTTTATCTCTTCTTCGAAAACATTCTTCTAAATTGGTATTAAGAATCTTTAAAACTTTTTAAACTTTAATTCTTGAATAAAATCCCAATGAAGAAACATACGTAATAAAACAACCAAAATGATAAAGAGTTTTATCCTTAATTTTCTTCATCCGATCATCCTAAAAATGATTATCAAAGCATTATAATCAAAATTTCTTACCCATTTAAAAAATATATATTTTAGGTTGTAAATAGCAATTGTACTAATAATAATTCTGTAATTAACACTTTTTGCACATTTGGAAAACAAATGTTTTTATGAAAATAATTACAGCTTTCCTTAATTTTTTATATTTAATTGAATACAGTGCAAGGATCTTAATTTGTAAAATTTAAAAAGTTTCAAAGTTATTTTCAAAGATTTACTTGAAAAATGTTGCATTGAATGGTGAATATTAATTTTCATGAGTAATAATAATAACAATTAATTTATAATAATAATTGTCTAACCAAAAATGATTTTTAAAAACTATATTTTATTCTATATTTTATATAATTAATTTCATGCAGTACACGGACTTAAAGTCATTAATGCTATTAACTTCTTTTTACATCCATCCCATCCATTGTTCTCTTTCATTATCGCTAACTTTAAGAACGCTTTCAATGTATGTATATATAAATGAAGAAAGAAATACGCAGTAAATGCTTTTACCCATTCCCCCCTCATCAAGCATTGTCGCACAGCTGTGAGCTGAAATCGAAAAAGAAAAAAAACAGAAGAGAAGAGAAAGAAAAAAAAGTGGTTACTAATTTATGCTGAAACCAGATACCAAAGCCAAAGCCAAAGCCACCCACAACTGAGCCAGAAACTTGTCTGCACACCCAGGTGCTCTGACTCTGTCGGTCTTCCTCTCACGCCAAGCCAACTGTGTGAGTGCGAGCGAGAGCGCTGCATTGGCTAGGCCGCATTTTAAGCATTAGTTTGAACAACATAAACAGAGGGTTCCAAAACTGACAACGAGTAGCAACTGATGGTACAACTATTTCCATTTCCATTTCCATTTCCATGCTCAGTCTACAAACACACACACACACAGGGGGGAAGAGAGAGAGGAGAGAGAGTGCTACTTTACAGGGCGAAAAGGCGGTTCGTATGCTGAAAATCATGAATGGCGGCCACCTTGTGTGCTCTCAGATACTGTATCTGTATCTGTATCTGTGTGTGTGTGCACACATAGCTGTAGGTCTTCACTTACTGACTGCAGCAAAACGGAACGTGCTGCCGTCGGTGGTTGGTCACAGATACAGATACACTGCGACTACAGCTACAGATACAGATACACAGTCGCAGTCGCTGCTGACGCAGACGTCGCTGTTGCTGCTGCTGTCGCTGCCGCTGCCGAGATTCGACGCGTCGCAGTGAATCGAGCTGTATGTTATTTCAGTTACACAGATTCAGTATCAGACGTGTTACTATCCCGAACGGTTCTTCGCCGCTGCGTGTATCTGCACGTCTCGTTGTGTTGTGCTAGCACAGATACAGATACATTTACAGCTACAGCTACAGATACATTTGCAGCCACAGACTTGCTACAACTTGTTTAAGCAAATATTATTAGAACAAATAATAAACGCGACGCAGCAGCAGCAACAAAAAAACAAAGAATAAATAAAAGAAAAACTTCTGTGAAGTGCGCAAGTAAAAAAAAAAGAAAAAGAAATTATAAACACACAAAAAGAAAGTTAAGTTCTTGTGGCGGCTGAGTCCGCGTATTTGAATTGAGTTTTAACTCTGATCTGATTGATCAGTTGTCAGCTATCGAGATAATGCATACCTTGTTCAGTGATCAGAACTCGTTCTCGCGGCATTATGCACAGACCGCCGCCGGCTACACGTCCGCATCGGCGGTGGCAGCCGCGAGCAGCGCCTCGGCGGCGGCAGCGGCGCATTACGCATACGACCAGTACTCCAGGTATCCGTACTCGGCGAGTGCCTACGGCCTGGGTGCACCGCATCAGAACAAGGAGATCGTGAAGCCGCCGTACTCGTATATCGCCCTCATTGCGATGGCCATACAGAATGCGTCCGACAAGAAGGTCACGCTTAATGGCATCTATCAGTATATCATGGAGCGATTCCCCTACTATCGAGACAACAAGCAGGGCTGGCAGAACTCCATCCGACACAATCTCAGCCTGAACGAGTGCTTCGTCAAGGTGGCCCGCGATGACAAGAAGCCCGGCAAGGGATCCTACTGGACACTGGATCCGGACTCGTACAACATGTTCGACAATGGCTCGTTTCTGAGGAGACGTCGCCGCTTCAAGAAGAAGGACGTGATGCGGGAGAAGGAGGAGGCGATCAAGCGGCAGGCCATGATGAACGAGAAGCTGGCCGAGATGAAGCCCCTGAAGCTGATGACCAACGGCATCCTGGAGGCCAAGCACATGGCCGCCCATGCGGCGCACTTCAAGAAGGAGCCACTGATGGACCTGGGCTGCCTCAGCGGCAAGGATGTCTCCCACGCCGCCATGCTCAACTCCTGCCACGACAGCCTGGCGCAAATGAATCACTTGACGGGGGGCGTGGAGCACGCGGGATTCACCGTGGACTCGCTGATGAATGTGTACAATCCGAGGATCCATCACAGCGCCTATCCGTATCATCTGAACGACGACAATCTGACGGTGGCCAGCAGTCAGATGCATCATGCCCATCACGCCGCCGCCGCCCATCATGCACAGCAGCTGCGTCACGTGGCCCACGTCTCGTCGCATCCCCTCACCCCGCACGGCAACGGCAGCGGCGTCCAGTCCTCGGGCGCCTCGCCCACCACGATCTCAACGCCCCATGGACCCGCCCACGGGGGCTGGTATACCCCAGAGACGCCGCCATCGGAGCCCATTGCAAATGGACCCGGCGGTCAAAGTGGAACTCCAACTCATCCCAGCAACAACAACAACAATACCAACAACAGCAGCATGCACAACAACAATAATAACAACAATAATAACAATAATAACAATAATAATAATAATGCCATCTCCGCCTCGGTTCTGACCAGCAGTCCCAGCTCGGCGTTGGGTTTCCGCGACATGATCTTCGAGCAGAATCAATCCTGCCAACTGGACACGGGCAGTCCGACGGGCAGCATCCAATCGGCCAGTCCCCCGGCCTCTGCTAGCGTCGCGGCTGCGTCGGCGGCAGCGGCGGCGGCTGTGATCAACAGTCATCATCATCATCATCATCATGTGTCGCATCTCAGCGGGAATCTGGGCAATCTCGGCCAGCTGAGCAATCTCAGTCATTATCGGCCGCATGTGGGCCATTATCAGGAGTATGGCATTAAGTATGGCGTCTAAATGGGTGGGCGTGGCAGCTGTGCTCTCTTGTATATTCGTGTAAATATATTTTCAAGCATGACTCACAGCACCAGAAAGTATCTCAATGTCAACGAATTTCGAATTTCGAATTTATCTTTAAATTGTTTAATTTTTTGTTTATGTCTTCTTAAAAAAAACAAATGGCGAATTTAGTTGTTAATTTTATACATCTAATAGCATTAAAAAATAGATATATATGTATGTATAACTACAATTAACACCTTATTATTAATAATTGTTATCACTTTAGGACGTAGTTATGTCTGCTATGCAATTTGTGATGAGTTTTTGCTACGCGAACCGTTTTCATTTTCCCGTGGCGACTTTTCAACTGAAACTAAACACATGGAAATTAAAAAACAAAACAAAACCAGAAATAATACTTAACATTATGTATTTACCATAGTGAATCGCTTAGTAATATTATAATTAACTAGCCTAGCCTACGTAAGCAATAATAAATTATAAATACTTATAATAATATTATTATCAAATTAGCGTACAATACAAAATACAAAATACAAATACAACTATGAGCAAAAAACTGTATTAAAGAAATATGTTAAAATATCAAAAAAAAAAGAAAAAAAAAACATTACTGAGAGTTTTATTTGGTTTCTACTGCAGAATTAAAGTTGCGCTTCCACTTGGCATTACTGAAAAACAGACTTTCAGTTGAAATCGATATCGTACGCAAATTCCGCTGATAAATAATATCGCACCATATCAAATGACGATCAATTGACGGGGGAGGAGTGAAATAAAATGAAGCTCTTTATGTTCTGAATGAATGACTCAGGACTGCAGAAATATGACAATGGAAATATCAACTGCACATTTAAAGTGCACTCTAATCAAATTGTACGTGTTTTTCTATTGCGCCGACAGCTTATTACCACGTAATTGTGGTTGAAAGTCCAATACGCATTGAATTCGTCCCCCTGTTGTCGTCAATATGACAAAATTTTAATCAGACTACATTTCAAAATTATCTACAGGTTTCTAAATATGGATAATAAAGATTGTAAGAAAAGCAGGAAAATTCATATGTTAAATTTTAAGTTATTCAACTTAAATTTCAAACTATTTGAGTTGAAAGCAATCCGTAAAACACTTTGGAATATTTATATATTAATGGGAATATATATTATTTAAAAATAATGTGAGAATTACGTTGTCTATGTTCACTTATCAAATTTTTCAAAATTAAAATTTTCTTTCAGATTTAAACTTAGTTTTTGGATCAACTAACATTGTATTTCAATATAATATCATATATTGCTTTAGTTAGTCATGTGTTCATATTATACAATTAAAAATTAAACAGTAATATTTTATAAGTATTTATTGAAAGATCTCATTTTATTTATCTGTAAGCTTTTCAAAATAGTTCTTACTGAGATTAAATAAAATCTACATTTAACTTACAAAAATAAGGTAAGAAATATTTGGTAAATGCTTTTTGACAGTAATACGAGTACTTAGCTTTCACTTGGTTACTTGCAACGCCCAACAATAAGAGGTAAATTATAAACCTTTAGTTAAAATAACTGGCAAATATTCGCATTACTATCACTGGACATGGATGCCTCTAATTGGCAAACAATTGCAGGTAATTGGTAGAAAGTAAAACACAAATGCGTAACGTTAATGATGGGTGCAAAAAAAATGGAAGGCGAGGGCAGCTTATTATTTATTAGCCCAACGAACCAGTTACCCAACATCGATTCATCGATCGATCGATCGATCGTTTGATCGAACATATCTACGAGTAGTCGTATCTATGGATCGATGCGATCGATTCCTCGACTCTGGCTGCTGTTGATGTTGACGATGATGATGTTGTTGAGCAAAATGTGAAGATTGTTGTCATGGTCTGCGACTCCATTGTTCAGTTGTCATGCTCGCTCCATTGTCACTTGAGATTGAGATACCCGATTGGCGCCACAGCGGCATTGAGATCGAGCTGGACAGACAGACAGACAGACGATCATTGATATTGATGTAGGCTAAACTATGCTCAGGTGTCGCTTCAGCTACAACCTCAGCTTCAGTCTCAGCTTCAGTCTCAGCTTCAGTCTCAGCTTCAGTCTCAGCTTCAGTCTCAGCTTCAGCTTCAGCTCAAGCACGAGCTTGGCTAAGGGCCTTTGGGCCATTGGGCCTTTGTCTTCAATGGCGTACAAGTCTTGAGCCGAAACCTTTCTGGGTGGGCATGGGCTCTCAAGTGCCTATGAAAAGTGTGCCAAAGCCAGACGAGGTTGTTTCTTAGGCCTGAAAGTGAACACAATCCAAACTACACATATAAAAGTAGTGAAGTAGTCGCTGAACACTTACTCGAACTTTTGCCGAATATATCTTACTCCATTTGTGGTAATGTAGTATTTTAACTTAAAGTTAATATTATCCCATTTATAACCCATTATTTCGGTGTTTCCAAAACCAATCAACCAAGGAATGAAATGTAAACATATTCTTTTTCATTTTAGATACCCCAGGGTATTTAATTTTAATTTAAATTTAAATTTATTTCATGACTTAAATATATATAATTTTTTTAATTTTAATGTCATATTTTTAAATTTATTATTGTGTTGGCTGCTCTTAGCCTGACAATAAATAAATAAATAAATGAATAATAAATAAAAACGCTTTACTCAATTATACGTTCTCTTCAATTAAATTAAATTAATTTTAAATAAATTTTAAATAATCTAGTATAAACAGCCGATATTTTTCATTCTGAAAATATGTTCGAAGAAAGAAATTTCTTACATTTTAGAAAAGCCTTAATTTTAATGTTTTATATATCCTGTCAATATAATTTATAACTTTCCAATGCTATCCATTTGAAAAATCAAAATATTCTATTTGTTTCAGCATGATTGATTGAACATATTTGATAAATTAACTTTATTAGAAATTTAGGAACTGTTTGTGTAGCTAAACGACAGAGTTGGAGTAGAAAAGCAGGAAATTGGTTGTTGATCTCTTTCTATCTCTCTCTTTATGACTCTCTCGATGATTTTGGCTATGCAAATTCAGCAAATTTAAAATAACTTTTTTTCCGGCTGCTGCTTCGATTGCTGCGTTGACAAAGCTGCGTCGGGTTTGAGTCCCATTTGGTGTCAAAAGCAACAGAATTTAATGCGAAATCAATGGGAAATTGTATTTTGTATATGGCCTGAGAGCAGCCGTCGATTCAATGCAGATTTCGCGGGTGGTCCAAAAGCGGAGGACAAGAAAAACAAATGACGCTGGCGACAACAGCGAAATGCGGCACTGTTTGCTTAGCGATAAGGATACACACGCACACACACACATACATAAGGCAGATGCAGTTGCAGTTGCAGCTAAAGGACATGGGACATAGGACATGCACACATATTGTGCTCGGTAATCAAATCAAATTTAACAGAGACCCAAAAGCGACAAGCACAAATATTGACAGCTGTTGTCTGTGCTCGTCCTGCAGCCGGGCCCGATTTACATAAATATTATTGCAAGCCTAATTAAATGCAAGTATTAGTTGGCCAAAACCCCCCCTCCCCTCCACACTCCACACTCTCCGCTGCTAATAAGGATATCCATGAATTTGTTTGCTTGTCTCTCTCACTGAGCAGCTCCTTTGTATTTAATGCTGCTTATTTTTCGCGATTCTCTCTCTCTCTCTTACTCTTTAACTCGTATAACACTGGTTATACATATACTTGCACATATTTATTTACCTGCCCAGTTGTGTTGATGACCTGTTATCATTGCGCCGTTATAACAATAAATTCTGCTGCCATCGCCTGACGACGATGACAACAGAAGCGAACAACGGTTGCTATCCTTGTTGTTGTTGTTGTTGTTCTTGCGCGGTTTGCTGTTGTTTTGGCAGCTGTCGTTGCAATTAACCTGGCTATAATAGAGACACCGCGTTCTAAAGTAAATTTATATTGCACACATACAGATACATATATGTACATAAATATATACTACAAATGCGATATAGATACGTAATTTGAAAATATTTTTAAAGCATACGTTTGTTGCTAAACTATTGAAACTACGGCCAAATGGATAATTGATGGAATTTGTGCTCCTTTGCATATAAATCTGCATTATATAAGTTACATTAATAAAATAAGAAGTCTATCTATCTGCAAATGATCGATTACTCCTTTATGTTCAAATTAAAATTCAGCAAGCACAACCACAAATTAATTAATAATTAAAAAAATATTAAGTTAACTCTGTGGTTTGTTCTGAAAGCAATAAAGTCCATACAACTTTCAGCTCAATAAATTATAGATCAAAGCTTATTTCATACTTCAATAAACTCCAGATCAAAGTATTAAGGAACAAGTCCCCTAAGTTGCAGATCATTTCAACTTTGTAGTGTTCATTCAAACGGCATCAAATTAATACTCGATAATACTCCCTATACAAAAGCATACAGTAAACTTCCGTCTCCCCAATAGGCAGTTATAGAGCCCATAAAGCTATGGCCGAGTTTTAGTGTCTACCATGTTGAACAACAACAACAGCAACAATAACCAACAACAAATGCATTTTTATAGCATTAAACAAACTTTGAGAGTGAATGTTTTCGAACACTTTTGAAGTTTTATTGAGTTATAAATACGCGAATGGCTTTGGAGTTGCCTCGCTCCAGCTGAAAACCCAAAGGCAGCAATTTTCAAATTAAATTTATGATCGATTTATGCAACAACAATAAGAGCAACAACAACAACAACGCGCCGCAAATATGCAAATATAAAAAAAAACGAAGAAAATATTGTGGAAAAGCAGCGCCAGGCGTCGACATTTAAGTAAATTAGCCTCTAAGGCAGTCCGTCAGTCAGTCAGTCCTTCCGTCAGTCCGAAGAGATCCGGGAGATGGCAATTTATTGGCCTAGGCTGACTGACTGACTGAGTGACTGACTGACGCGGACGGCAACAACAAAAGCAAGGCAAAGAAAATAATTCGCAACTCGCAAGAAAATTGCAACAACACATTTTTTGATTGACTGTTGCGCTTGAAATGCTTTGATCTGTGTCTTGGCATTAACGAGGGAGATCGAGACAGAAAGTGTGTGAGAGAGAGAGGGAGAGAGGAGGCTGTATAAAGGTGGAGGTGGCATGCAGTTGCCAACTGACGCCAGCAGATGGCGCTCAATCGGTGATTAAACACGACGCGTCGTTTGTCCCCTTTTCAAAAAAAAAGAGAAAAATAAAGAGAAAAGCGAAAATATAAAAAAAAAGAAAAGTCATCGGGTATTGAATGAAGCTATACTCGTATTTGGATTACTGCAATCTGATGTGCAGTTTATTTTGCTTATCAGCTTTGATTGGGGGGACTTTGATGTCACATTTTTGGTATTGGCATTAGCTCGTCAACAGGGCGAGAATTGTTTATGTGTCAGCCATCTACGATTCACGATTCACCATCCAGTCGGCCATCGGTTTTTGGCCATTTGATGCTGCCGACGAAGTTGCCAACCAGTTGGCGCGACATAAGCAAATAAATAACCCGAATACAATTTGAAATCGAAGTCAGAATCCGAATCAGAATTGGCAAATTCAGCACTATCAAAGTGCCAGGCCGCCGTTAGGCCCAAGTTAAATAATCAAAAGTTCAGAGCTAAACATCTCATCTGGGCAACAGCTCCATCTTCATCTCCATCTCCGTCTCCATTTCCATTTCCAACTCGGGATATATCATGGTCGTAAAAGCAGCAAACTCTCGCACCCTGCAAATACTTACTAAACCCATTGTTTATTTTTGAATTTCGTTGTGCGTAAATCACGGAAACGACTTCTTTCCAACTCGTTCTCGTTCTCGTTCTCGTTCTGTGGTTCTGTTGTTCTGTTATTCTGCCTGCTCTGCCATTCTGAATTCTCTGCTCTTCTCTTCTGCACGGCCAGACAAATTGTCGACAATTTCCATGGAAGTGCCATAAATCAAATAAAAGCTTTCCACAGACTTTGTGGAATTGCGTTTAATTATGTTTTCAATTGAGATATTTGCTTGAGACTAAAAAATAAATAACATTTCATTACACATTTCTTGACCAAATTGACTTATATTATTTGTATGAATGTTTATAATTATATATTTTATTTTGAATAGAATAAATTTTGAAAATTAAACTACATATATTCTTATTTTAGATGCCAGAATAAATGTTAGAATTCTATATTTTCTTATGAAAATCAAATATTAAATTTAAAGAGGAAATTCATAAATTTTTGAAATCCAATGCAAGCTACTTAAATTGAATTCGAATCTGAATTTGAGTCGAATTAAATTTCTTATATCTTATATAGCCAAAGTGCTGGCCAAATATCACATGCAGAGCACACGTACAATAATAGTGCTAAAGTCGATTGTTTAAACAATTAACAATAACATAAATGCATGCATAATTGCCGCCATATCGTGTGTAATTTCAAGCACTTTCGACGGAAACTCGCGCCGCACGACGCCCGCCAGAGAGACGTCAACATCCCTGGCACTTGGCCATATCTACATATCTGTCTGTCTGATCGATAGCCTAAAATGGTCATTAACTTGTCGTGGTTGGCAACAGGTGCATGCAGTGCTTAATGAGCTGCACTCAAGTGCTTTTTGGCACTGTCAAGCATTTGAATTTGTAATAAGTGCACGTTTAAAATGCTTGGCATTTGCCTCGCCTTTCCTCTCTCTTACTCCAATTTCTGGGCCAATAAACTGGCGCCAAGGTGTTTATCGTCGCCTGCAAACTAAACAAACCACAACACAACACAACACAGTGTGCGGACTGAGGGGGGAGGGAGACGCTGTTGCATTGTTGGCAGTTGGCAGTGAATGAAATGAAATGAGGTTGGACAAGAGGCGAGTTCATTGCGCCGCAGGCGCACTGCAGATTTATGGCCCACGGAGGTGGTAACGCGTCTCGCACGTGGCTATAAAACAGACACCCAAACTGGGCTGCAATAGCGCCAGCTCATGCTGCGAATGCAGCTACCTCCGATCTCTCCCATCTCATCTGCTGTTATGCTAATCCTTTCCACATGCTTCAGTTCTTCCTACTACAGATGTGTGAACAGGAGGCGTGGCTAGGACTAAAATTGAGCGAGAGAAATACAATAATATTTTCAGCTGGTGGTCAGTTGAAAACCTCAATTAGTCCGAGTCACTGCACAGTGAGTGCATGTGGTCAGCATCCAGTGATCATCATGATCATCAGCTGCCACTTGCTGCTCCATTTGTGGCTGCAACATCCATCGAACTCATCAATTAATCTTCTGCTGCAACTTTCTCAAGGGCATTTGCTTTCTGCCTTGTTTACGGAAGCACCGTAAATAGTTTTCTTTGTAAATATAATAATTGGTAATGGAATTGGAATTGCAATTGCAACAGGCAACATAAACAGCCACACACAATAAACGGCTTCTGAGCGACTCATTTAGAAATGGATTGGCAGATAAATCTTTCGGCTGCATTCTGCAGTTTAAATAGAAGCCATATGGCAGATATGACCCAGAGTCGAAGAAACTGATAGTTTATGGTTACACACACCCACACACATCGAATTCCGGCAAATATCAACTAAATTAAATTTCAAAAAACTAAAAGAAAACTATACTGCTCTATGGCCAATCCTAAAAACTGCCCTCGCAAGCAATTCAAAAAAGAAACCACCTGATTGGCATTCAGATTGGGCCAAGAATTGTTGTAGTTGCAACCGGCTGAAGATCGCTTTTGACTTTTGCACATTCATCCATTTAACCGAGCGGAAAATATTTATTACTTTGTTTATATAACCTAAATTATACACACGAATTGTACAATTCTGTAAATCCGATGCTCATTCTGAATCTGAATCTGATCAGAACTAATCTGATCATAGATCATAGATGCTGCTGTTCTGCTCTCTGGCAGTTTCAGATCGATGGATATTAATTTGTTTGCAAACACATTTCATACGCTTTGCCCAATTTGTACTCGAAAGTATCTCGAAGATACAACATATGCCATAGTCATTGCTGTATTTGTATCTGCATCTGTATTTGTATTTGTATCTGTATCTCTGCACTGGCCTCCTCAATGTCTGCTGCACTCACGCTGAGCGTCGAAAAGTCTACGATTTCCGTTCGTCGTATAAATCAACTGAAAAACCTAAAGCAACAGCATTTCTACATTTTTATCGGTGCTGAGCAGTTTTTTCCTTTCCTTCTTTCATTCTTTCTTCTCCCACTCTGCTATTTATTTGTGCATAATAAGTTTTTGAACTGAAGTTCTCATTTCTTGTTGGGGGCCAGGGAAAGTGTGGGGAAGGGGTGAAAAGTCTTCGTCGTCGTCGTCGCAGTCGTCTTGGGAGCAGACGCCAGGCTAATGTGTGGGAGGGTGTACTACAGAATATGGTTGGATGGTTGATGGCTGAAAGAAAATGTTGTTGTCGATATCAAAATACCAAACAAATCGTCAGCTCGTCATTTTTCAGTCAGTTTTTCCCTTAATTTGTTATTGTGTGTGAAGCTAACAGACATTACAGTGTGTGATAAAAGTAATGTGACCACTTTAAAATTAACACACTGAAAAACTAAAACTGCACTGTCGGTCCTGGATGACACAATAGTCCGATTTTAATCAAATTTAGCAAAAAAATGTGTAAAAAATGCCAAATCTGTGAGATTGGTTCAAAACTCTCAAGAAAAAATAAAGTTATTCATACTAAACATTTACTTTCATACGATTTTATGTTTGAGTATGTAAGTATCTTAAAACTCCTTGGAATTTTAACACCAAATATTGAAAATAATTTATTTATTAATTTATTTAGTGTCAACTAAGTACATTTGACTAAAAATAGTGTACAAATTTAAGTAATATAAAAAATAAAGTAATATTAAATTAACTAAAATTAAATTTAAATTAAACTGAAATGATTAAAAAACTAAAAATCTGGGGAAATGGCAACAACAACGTCTTACATATTTCCCAAGTTGATTACAAAATCAGAACAAAAATACAGCTTGTGATTCTTTAATAACTTCAAATAATAATTTTTAATTTATATTTAATATTAAAAACAATTTAACAACAATTTCAACTAAAATTCAAATATATACTCACCTATCGCTGCTCCGTTTTCTTTCGTTCCAATCATTGTGTGTACACTAATTTCTGATCGGCAGTGTGGCAATGCCAACCTGCTTCTTCATATAGACATTGAGGCGCGTAGCTGATGTAGCTGATTATTTATGTACCTTGTTTTTGTTGTACGTACATATGTATATAATGTTGTTGCCGCTGCTGTTTGAGAAACAATTCATTAATGAATTTTAAAATGCGTCTAATCGATCGTTTGCGCTATAATTAATGTCAGCCAACGGCAATTGGAATGTGTTGCGTGAATTCGTTTGGCTCGCTGCTCGGAATGATGGCCGAGATATTTGTTTTTGAGGCAAGACAATTTCAAGTGCCACTCGCTGACCTCTTGAGGAGTCTTTGCAAAGTGGAGCACACCAACAGAAGAGAAAGCTGCTCGAAATCAGGAACAGGACTTTTTTTATAATTTTTTTTTATAACAAAAAGTGCAAGGGAAATGGACTTTGGCCAACTGCCCGATGCTGGCTGTGTGTGGAATGCTTCCGAGTGAGTTTTGTTTCTATTGCCGTTCTAATTTTTTCATATTTTTTTTTTGCTCAGATGTGAAACACTTGGTGCCGCGCTGTCTGCACGAGCCACAGCAGCAATAATAATAACAACAAAAACAACAACAATAACTACAACATTAGCGGCAGCAATAATTGTAACAACAACAAACACACACACACACACAATACTGCATATTTATGCAACAAGACAACAAGGGGGCAACCACCAGATGCAAATGGATATAACTCAAAAACTAGCCTGGGAGGCTGTGCGTTGTTTTTCCACGCCTTGCGTGAAAAGTGAAAAGTGTTGAGAAAAATTAATAAAACAAATGCCAAAGTCAGGCTACCAAACGAAAAGGAGACAAGACACCAGACCAGACCACAACAGACCACAACAGAAAACACAAAACAGAAAGAAGCAGACCATATGAGACTGAGACTGAGGCGAGAATTGTTGTAATTTTTAACCAGTTTACTTAGCAAATATTTTACTTACATATTTACAGAGACAACAAGCTAATGTTTGTCTTGAAAATATTTAAATATTTACATTGTGAACACAACTACAGCGAGCGACGACAAACAGAGACGCTGAGACTCTTTGAGAAGCTGCAAGGTGCAACAGGGGAGGGGTGACTAAGGGGGAGAGTGAAGGTGGTTGCAAGAATGTTGCATGGCAAATCAACAAAGCAAGCCTCCCTGTTTTTAGGGTATCTTTTTAATTCGTAAGGTAAACTTCTTTTTAGTGTTTTTTTTTTAAGTTTGATTATTTTCGGCGATTTATCTAGTTAAATCGATCGATTAAATCGATTGAAATGAAAAGTAAACTGTCATTTCTTTGTCAAAACTTTAATTTGATTTTGCATCAAAAATATAATCGTTTGAAAAACTTAGAGTTTTGTCAACATTATCCACTTATTCCACTCTAACCACTTGAGAGTTTTTCAAAAACTACACAGAAAAAAAAGCCATTCTAAAATCAAGCCCAAAACACTTAATTTAAGCCTGCATTTTTTAAGTATGTTTCCAGGATTAAGCTGAACAATCAAGTCTATATCGGGATTAAAATGGGAAAATAAGCCCAAATTACTTTCGGCCTCTCTCATTTCAACTGTTTGACCTGTTTGAAAAAAACCTCTGTTCGATTCCCCCAGTCAATTGCAATGAAACATTCCCTTCATTAAAAAAAATGTTTAAAAAAAAAACAATAAATAAAAAATTTAAACAAATAAAAATAAAAAAATTAAAAAATTGTTTGCCTGAATTACACAATTTCAGGATTGAATTCGGGGTTGAAAAATCAAGTATTTCATACTTGGTTTAAGAAAATCCGAGATTACCTTACTTCTAACATCGTTTCGGATTGAATTCGGGCTAAATATCCCGGATTTTTTTTTCTGTGTAAAACTCTCAAATCTTCGCCGAAACCTAACCATTTTCCCATGGATTATCTATTTTTTTTGACTGTTTTTTGAATGTGGCATCATAATTTTATATATTTGGAAAATGAAATTTTTTCAATTAAATAAATTTAGTTAAAAAACATTTTTCAAATGAAAAAAAAATCTTTTGAAAAAATTCGATGAAGCTTTATTATTTGCCGATTAATTGACAACTTGGGTGCAGTGCTGCCATAAATCGATAACAAAAACAGGCCAGAAAAAGTGATAAAAAAGTGACAAAAATTTAAAAAAGGTGACAAAAAAGGTGACGAAAAATTGGAACAGATCTTTAAAGGGATTAGAGAGATGGAAGCACCTCCCACCCTATAAGGTATACATATTCTTGATCAGCATCAACATATAGTCGATATAGCCATGTCCGTCTGTCCATCCGTCCGTCTGTGTGAGGGCCTAGATCTCAGAGACTATAAGAGCTAGAGCTACCAAATTTTGCACACAGACTTCTTTAAGCCCACGCAGATCAAGTTTGCTTAACTTTTTTGTTAAATTTGTACCCCGCCCCTTTACGCCTCCATAGATCGCGAAAAGCCCCCACACTAACAGTTTTCAAGGTATTGCTATTTTTTTTTTGTATATTAACGTTAACTACTATTATTACCTATCATCCTATTAAATCGTAACAAGTTTTAATTAAAATTCATTCAAAAGTAATTATGTCTTATGTATTACTATTTTCTAATTATTATTAATTATTTATTATTATTATTTTTTTATTATCATTCTACAATATTATAATAATTGTATTGCTTCGTCAACAGCTTCGTGGATTCATCGAGCAGCAAGCTAAATTTGGAATTTCCAATATCATCGCGAAGATCTTTATTAAAATGAGGAGCCAGGATGTGTTTTATTATGCTGGTGCATTTAGTGCGGTGCAGCTGTAATTGTTGCACACTCTTAGCGCAAAACTGTTGGTTGCACAGCTCGCTTAAATGGTCAATAGGAGCAATAGCAGAGTGCTCGGCAATATACATAGATAATGCCGCCTCCCGTTCTGCATGTTGAATTTTCCTCTGAGGCGATACATTTATAACTGTCTTTTGCGCAAACGGAGCGGCGTTCAGCTTATGTTTTTGTGTTTCTGCATGCGCTTGAAGCTTGTCTACTTTTTGCTGTTATGGTTGATTTGCATAACTTGCAGTACGCCTTATTAGAGTCGTTAGCATCGCGTTCAATCCACTCCACAAAATCGGGCTTATTTAGCCACGACTCGCGGAATTTTTGCTTGTACAAATTTTTCGGCATTGTTGACAATTTATTTTCAGGCCCTCAATGACATTGATTTCAAAGCAATCAAAAAGGTGATAGATTGGTGACAAAAGCAATTAAAAAGGTGATAGATTGGTGACAGGGGCTTTTTCAAAAATTTTGGTGACCAACCTATCGAAAAGGTGATAGATCTATCACTAAAAGGGCTGTTATGGCAGCACTGCTTGGGTGTTTCTTTGTTGATTTATATATTTCGATTTTACTGGCTCGACAGCTTTCAGTTACATCACTAAGACATATGGCTCTTTCCGTTATCAGCAAGGAACTGTCAGATATTTTTGCTCAATGTCAGATATAAATAATTTAATAAAAAAAAAATACATCTTGATCTGTGGTAAATGTGTCGTCAATGGCGTGCGCCTAAGCAAACAAAGCAGGCAAAAATTAAAACAACGCTCAGTCAGCTAAAAAAGATGCAGCCAAGGTCTTGAAAGTTGCGGGCAGATTGAAGGGGAGCTGAAAGAGTAACACCCTCAAGTCATCAAAGATTTTGCAGTCAATTTGACAAATACGCCCATGAAATGATTACAAGGCGCGTGTGCGAGAATGACAGTTACCCTACACCCATATACCCTAACCCGAAAATGGAGCATATTAATTGGTATACGCCTTATGGGCTGGGGATAACAACAACGTTAACAAGGCTGTTTTAGAGCTGCCATAACTCAACCCTGGCTACAATGAGCAATTTCCTGCTGCCTACACACACACACATACACTCATATACACACACTGACAATTTGTCCTAAATAAACATTTCAACACCGACGACAACGAGAACGACGACGACTTTGACTATGTGGCAGTCACAGCCTCCGCATCTTTGGTGTTAAAGCGTTTCCAAAGTGGCAAGAGAGTCTGTTAAATTGTCTGCCCAAACATACCACCGTTTAACCGCAGCGGCAGCGGCAGTTGCAGCCACTTCCCCTGCCCCATTCCACAGACACTTCCGCAGCACATTTCCCTGGCAACGAAGCGACGCATCGTCGCTCATTCGCCGTCGCAATATGCTAAATAAACATTGGGCCACGTCATGGCTTATTGAATTGTCACTTATGCCCGAATTTGAGTTTTTGTTGCCATCATCCACTCCCTCTCTCTCTCCCTCTGTCTCTTTCTGTCTGTTTGTCACATTCCCAACGGACAATTCATAATGGCGACTATCTGCCGTTTCCTTTTTGCCCAACGGCTGCTGTTGCTGCTAGCAAAGTGCTTCCATTTAATTAGTTTTACTCCCTGGAAATTCAATTTCAACTGTTTGCAACTTTAAAGGCTCATATGCCACATGAGACACCCTATAATCAATAATCGATTTATGCTGTTTACTTTGAGCAGCAACGGGGAAGGCCAGGGAAATCAATTTGGAATTCATTCTGAAGACTGTGTGTGGCTGAAAAGTTTGTTAATGTGAATTATTTTAGGCTATATCAATATCAATTACTATTTGTTTAAATAATTTCACATAATTATGTGAGTAATTTAATTATGAAAATGATTGTTATGTAGATTTTTGTTCGATCAGCTTCGAATTTATTTTTTTATATCTTTGTCACTATTAAAACGAGATCATTTTAGAAATTTGATAAAGAATTTGTGTGGCAGAAAGTTAAATTTAGTTGCAATGTCCTGCAAATTTATTAATTACACAGAAGGCAATCGATAATTTACAATATATAATACATTAAACATTTAAGGAACAAAATACTACACACTAAAAATAGACGGTATCTTAAATTAAGAATATTGTCTTGTACATCTTATTATGTAAGGCAACTTTAAGAGATATACCCAAAATGAATATTATTAATATTATTTTAAGAATCTGGATCCTTGATGCAGTTATTAGACGAATGGCCTAAAATTTTATGTTTTCTCAAAAAACTAATTTACTTATTAATAGTGTACCGGTAACATTAATTTTATTAATGGGTTCTCTTATATATTCTTCATAAACATTTTGCTAACATTTTTCACAATTTTTCCCAAGCGCTCAACTAAAAAATGGATCATAATTTATTCTATATATTTTTCATTCAGTAAATCAAATAATTTCTCACGTATTGTTCATGTTAATAAAACTACAACAACATGCTTTAGCTACACACATGTGTATTGATACAAATTTTGCACTGACAATTTAATTGAAATATTACAAATCAATGCATCATAAAATGTTAGAACAAATCTTCCACAAAATAACAACAACAACAACAACAGAAATAACAAACAATCAAAATGGAAATGTTTCAAGCTTCATTTAAAATCAAAATCAAAAAAAGCTAAAACAAAACAAAAAAATGAAGAGCATACGTTTAGTACGCTCAGTTGGGCGGGCTACAAATTGATCCGGCGGATACCATTTCAAATAAATAACAACAAATGTGAAATAACAATGGTAAATTACAATTACAATTTTCAATTTTCAATTTCTATTGCGATTTTCATTTTGATTTTCATTTTCATGACTTCCGTTTAATAACAAATAAATCGCATAATCCAAAGCATAATATTTTCACAATTAAAATTTCAAATAAATTTTAGCAAAGCAGCAGAAATCAAAGCAATTACAAATCAACGGACAGCAGCAACAATAACAACAACAACACAGATACATTCAAATACAATAAAATAAATTAGCACAATCGACGGGCAAAAAGAAGAGAGAAATAGATATAGATAACATATAAAAGATTGTTGACACAAACACAAAGCCAATAAATGATTGGGCCACCAAAAAAGGGGGAAGGGAGGTAGGAGGGGGGAAGTTCGATTGTGCGTTGTGCAAAAATAAACAGCAAAATTAGCGAAATTATGCAAAACGATAATAAACACAGAAGCAATGCCAAAAGGGAGATAGAAGAGAGTGGGAGATGGGAGATGGGAGGGATTGCCAATAGAGGAGACCTGACCAGGTTTTTGACGGCCTCTTCTCTTTTGTGGCACCGGCGGCATGTAAAAAATCAAAAATCGCAAAGAAAATAAATAAATATGCGCAGGCATGAAATAAAACTTAATCAACACAAAATAAAAGAGGGAAAAAAGAGAATAAAATGCAAAATTCAGCAGCCATTTTCGATTTGCATTTCGATTTTTTTTCGTGGGTCGTTTGGCAAACTTTTTCTTAATCTTCGACAAGCAACAACAACAACAACAACGGCAGCCAAAACGATAACAACAACAAGTTTTGCACCTTTAGCGCCGTCATTGCACGTTGCTATCTCGCTCTCGCTCTCGCTTGTGCTCTACTTACAGTCTCGCATTATAGCTGGCTCTCTCGCTCGCACTCGCTGGCTTTGGCAGTCAGGCGCAGTTCACACCTTGGCTAAACCTTAGCAAAAGTATCTATCGTGCATAAATATTTATGTATCTAACTGGGGCGTGCCACTACAACAGCAACAACAGCAACAACAACAACAAGCACAACAACAACAACAACGAAACAAGTTTTAACATTTAAATGAGCGCCAAAGCTCGCCAAAAATTGTTTTGCTGGCTCCGCCCACTTTGCGTCCAAACAAGAGCGTCGACAGCGCAGTTGAAGTCGACTGCGACTGCGACAGACCAGAGATGTACAAATGTATCTCACAGATACACACACACACAGAGAGGCACAGAGACTCTCACTTTGCAGTTGTAGCTATTGCTGTTGCTGCTTAGAGCATTTATGAAAATAACCACCTCGACTGCGCTGCCAGCGTCGCAGTGCACGTCGACGCCAGCAGCGACAACGACAGCAACAAGAGAAACAAGAGAAACAACAACAACAATGGGCATCACAACTCGTTCGGGTCGCGCAGTCTGAGTCGGAGCAAAAGCCACACAACCACAGTCACAACCACAACTACAACCACAACCATAGCCAGTGGTTACTACAATTGTTGTTATTGCTGTTGTTGTCTTTGTTTTGACCAGTCGATCGTCGGTACTGGCCATCTCTGCCATTGCCAGCGCTTATGGCCGCCACATCATGGCCCGCACATAAATTACATGCTACTTCTGCCGTTTGTCCATCTCTCTGTCTGTCTGTCTTTCTGTCTGTCTGTCTGTGTGTCTATCTTTCGTATCTGCCTGTCTGTCTGTCTATCTATCCATCTATCTGACTGGCTTACCTGTCGCCACATAGATACATTGCACAGCTGTATTGGTGTCTGTGGAGCACCATTTCTACTGTTTTGCCGTCGCTATTTCATTTTGCGGTGAGTTCAACAGAATCTCTTTGCAAGCTCTTTAAATGTAGACAGTATTTTAGTTAAAGTATTTTTATTATGTGTATACAAATATATACATATATTTACATATTGCAAGTCCTTTGCGTTACGCAAGAGGTTTGGTCCTTATTTTTATTTATACTAAACCTGTGTTGGTTATGTTGCTATTTGTATGCACGGATTCCACACTTACCAAATAAAAGAAATTTCGTTATTGTTAAAAAATATATTTACATATATCTTTTACTTACAAATTTAAAATAATTACTCATTTTATAATCTTTTTAAGCTAAAAAAACTATTTCTATCTGTTGACTGATTTAAATGAACATTAAGTCGGTGGATAAATTAATTCGGTATTTAAATTTTACATATTATATAAAATATAATACAGTTGAACTTCCCTAACTCGATATACCATTATCCAAAGAAAAGGTTTGAGTTATGGAGATATTCGACTTGCAGAGTTCTTTTTCTTAAGTTTATTAATTTTACTGCCACTCATTTAGCTCGAGTTAGAGAGAATTTCGAGCTATAGAAGTTCGAGTTACGGATGCTCAACTGAAGTTATCAAAAAGTTTGTTCAAAATGCTTCGAATTGTTACATGTATTTTGCAGAATATTACTATTTTTATTACTACTTCTATTAATGCTAAGCATTTTTGCGCTGAATAATAATCGAATAATTTTATTAACTAAAAACTGAGTCTATTTTTCATAAACTTATTTTAAATAATTTATGTAAATATAATTAATATTACTTTTAAATTCAGTATTGTTCTATTTGAAATAAGTTTGGAAGTATTGAAACAATATATTACATTTCCAGGTAATTTTATTTCCAGTCTATTTTTATAAATTGCTTCGAGTAAATATTACAATTGTTATGTTATTAATATTATATTTATATTGTTTACTTATTAATTACTAAAACAGCGAATAACAACGCACAGAGTTAAAAAATACAGAGTAAGAAATTAAATTAAAAATAGGAATTAATACTCGCCATAAACTATTATTAAAACTCTGTTCTACATACATATACACGACTCATATAAATCATCACAGCTACCAAAGATCGACCATTCATTTGTTAAGTAATATTTTTAAACAAATAAATGTAGACTTTAGTCAGATACTTGCCAAGTCTTTAACGCTTGCCAGAAGTCAGTAAAATGCAATTTGATTCAGTCGGAAATCAAGCCAATAGATCACAGCTGACGAGCATTAAACCTCAGACCACTGCGGGCAATTGCAGCCCACAATTGGAAAACGCGTCAATGGAAATTTTAAACCAATTAAAACAGCTGCTGCAGTTGCAGTTGGTGCTGCAGTTGCAGTTGCTGCGTGCAACGCTGCGTATGCGTAATGAAAAGCAAATATTAATAAATCATACGTGACCAATCAATTTGATGCTGCGGGGAATGCACTCGCAATGCAATGCGGCAATAAAGATACAAACTCATTTAAAAACACACACAACACACGTATGTATGTAACTTGGCCAACAGGCGTGGAGGATTTGATGGGCGAAGGCAACTGGCGCTAACGACACGGAGTCGGAGTCGTAGTCGGAGAAGGAGTCGGAGTCAGAGTCCCGTCGCCGGAGCACACGCCACAGAATCAATATTTAATTTATAATTAACTTTACAACATGAAAAACAAGCGCGGAGCAAACAACACACAGTCAGAAAATTCAATGGACACTTTATCTTTTTAGCACACAGAGAGACAGAGACAGATAGACTGCGAGACTGAGAGTCAGATGAAGCATAGGTGAAAAGCAAAGAGACAGCAGGCCGCTGCTCTTGACATTTCGTTTTGGGGCGGATTTGTGGCGGCTTTAAACGTTTGCCACTATGGGCAATTAACGCGACCAAACGCAAACACAAGGCCTGATCCTTTAGACAAACAGTCGGAGGGCGAGCTCGACAAAAAATTCAAGCGTAACGCAGCGACAGAAAGTCTCTGTTCAAAAAGGCAGACGAAGCAGGGTAAGTTTTCTCAACATAAAAGAGACAGACAAGAGTGAAAGAGAGAGAGAGAGGGAAGCAGATAGCGAGTAGGAGTGAGAGAGCTAGAGGGTGAACTTTTTGGGGTGCTAATTGAAAAACTCAATATTTGCCTATGCGAACAAAGTTCGAGCAGCGGCAACTGACTTGACTTGGCCAACACAGGGTGGCTAGCAATCTCAACTGTCGGCCATTTTGTGCAGCTCTTGCCACAATGATAATGACAATAATAATCATGATGATGTTGATGATCGTTGACAAAATGAAACTGCCTTTTTTCTACAGAGAGAGGAAATGTTGTGACCTGTTGTTAAGTGGAAGTGGAACACAGAAATCAGTTAAATAAACAGGAAGAGCTCAGGTTGTAAGTTCAGGCTGCAAGTGTAAGTGTCAAGGGCACTTTCCCAGCGAAATCAGCGACAACCCGTGAGCCTAAGAAAAATAATGTAATTATGTGAAGAGACTTGGACGTGACAATCCCTAGCTCTTTAAATTGTCCCACAATTGACCCAGTTGAGGACTGAAATTGAATCATGGAAGCATTGATAATTTGTCCACATCTAAGAGATTGTCTTGCCACAATTTTGGTGCATTCAACTGGCGCATTTAGTGGCATTTGGCCTAAACGTTGTGGCCATAAACTGCCGCGTTCTGCACCTTTTTAATGATCATTGCAGTTATGCGCTCGCCTGAGTTTTATGGATCTTGTGCACACCGTAGACGTTGCGTCGACAGTTTTTTCCCAGAAAAAAAACACGCAATCAGCCCCCGGTCAGATGCAGATACATTCGGATACAGATACAACTGGCAGGCCTTAAGCAAATGCACTCAGTACTTATTAGGCTTTTGATATATGTAGATATGTAGAGACGACAACGACGAGTCTGGGACTCGAAATGAAGAATGAAGAATAAGAATGAAGAATGGGATTGAGAATGAGAATGGGAATGGTATAAGGTCTGTGCAGCCAGTTGATGTTTGTATTATTGTTGGAAATAAACTCTGATTTTATATTGCTGGAATTAATGATTTTGTTCCCCTAAATTTGTTAATTACCAGCAAACAAATTTGTGTATACAAACCATGCTTGACTTTTTATGCATTTTCAATAGAATTTTTGAGTGATTACAATTCAAGTACGAGCACGAATATGAGTACGAGTACGAGTACTTGTATTCATGACTTCTGAATAGATGGATTCTGAATTTGAATGCACCAAAATAAATTCAAATATTATAAATACATTATCAATTTCCTCATCATTGACAACTTTTTAGTTTTAAAACTAACTCAAAGATTTGTTTTGAAACAATTTGAAAGTTCTGTTAATTGCACTCCATATGGACAACTGCAACGATCAGCATTAGTTTTAAAGCAATACAAAATAAACAAACAACGTCACAACATCTGTTTAGACGGCGGCAACACGGGGGAGTCCCCTCCTGGCAGCCAATATATCAATTACATGTCCATGTCGAACATAATGCAATGCAGCATGCCAATGCCAACCGGAAAACCCCAAATACGAGTAATAACAACAACAACAACAACAACGGCTAGAGATTAACAACAAACAGTGAAAAGTGCCTCTGCCTATTTCTGGGCAGGAACTGAGATGGATTGCGAGTCTCGGATTTGGTATTCGGTATTGGGTATTGGGTATTTGGATCTGGGGGCTGTCAGTTCAAGTCAATCAAATCGTCAGCCAAAGATCGCTGAAAAGCTACAAATGCCTTATTGTCAAAACAAACGGCAACAATTAGTTTACCAAATTACAAGAAAATATTTTTTAAATGCTCCACAAACATACGACTACTCGGGCACCACACAAGACTTGACACATGTCTCGCCTGGTGCTGGTGCTGATGGTGGTTTTCCAAGCCAGCTCCTTGCGCGGATCATCAGCGTGTGCTGTCACAGTGCAGTCCATTTGTGGCATGTCTGTATGGGAGTCACTTTGCAGTTGCCCCTTCCCCCCTTTCAGACTCCCTCTCCAACTCTGTCTTTTACCACTCCTCCACTTTCCTCCACATACTTTAACTCTGTGTTGCCATTTCAGCTATTTTATAGCTAGAGTAGGCTATTTTAAAATTGATTTTAAATTAGTGGTATTGCCAGACAATTTTAATATACTTTATACCAGGGGTGCCCAAATCTGCCTTATGGATGTGATAATTTTTTTTTATTTCAATGTGTACAGAGAAAAAAAATAGGAACATGTTTCTTCAAAAAAAAAACACAAGCGTCATACGTTTCACAACGAAGTAAACTTCTTCTTTTTCGATATACACCAAAAAAATAGGAACATGTTTCTTCAAAAAAAAACACAAGCGTCACACGTTCTACAAGGAAGTAAACTTCTTCTTTTTCGATGTACAGTGTACATAATGTATAATATAATAATGTACACCAAACGATTTGGCAAAAGCAAATCGATGCAATGCAAGATTTGTTCTTGTTTTGCCAGCAACGAAAGACGACCGAAAGCGTAATGTGCAAAATTTGTTTGTGTAATTTGCCAATGTGCACTAGAAGCTTACCAATGTGTATTCTCACACACTACCCATTTCCTATGTGCAAAACAAAAACAAATGTGCGTCCCTGCTTTATACAGAAATATATTCTTTTTAAAATATAATATTTCAATGCAGAAAATTTAAAAATCTTTGGTTGAATAAATAAAAATAAGCACTAAAATGTGAGTAACATATTTAGCAAAGATTTTAAAAAGCTGATTAGAAAAAAAACATACACTAGAAAACGCTAAATGCTTTTTTAGAAAATACAGTAGCATCTAAATAATAGAATTTTTAAAGACTCTGTCGATGACGGCGATAAATATATTGGATTTCGTTTTGAACAGCATATAATAAGTAAATTGAAAACATATGGAATTTTAATACCTAACTTGTTAACTACATTTTCTTATTATAATTTAAAACTTGTTAATTAAACTATTAAGTATATTTCATTAAAACTTTTCAAAAAATTTCTTCAACTTTTTCTAGCTATTTTTTTTTTCTTTGAATTCTGCCAACACTACTTACACTCTCCGTCGCCTTTCTCCGTCCGTGTGCAGTGTGTTTTATTTCAAAATTCACACGAATGGAGCACGCGACTGTCGGGTTTTGGTTTTCGAATTCGGTTTTCGGATTTGGCTACGGATTTTGAGTTTCGTATCGTTTGTATACAATATATCAACAGAGCCATGGGGAGTATATGTCGTAAATTAACGGCGTTCTTGGCCAGCCAGCAGCAGCCATAAAATAAAGTTTCGAGAAGCGTATAAAATTTATAGCGCCCGCTACCCAAGAAAATCTGACAGCGCACACCTTACCTTGCATTTCAGTCTGATTGACAGGACCGCAGGGGCGTTGAGTTACCATTGTTGTTGTTGCTGCTGTTGTTGTTGCTGTTGCTGTTTTTGGTCTAATGCAATTCGCATTTCTATGCAATTTCACAGGCAATTGCAGGCAACTGCACAATGGTTATAAGCAGCTTCCCACTGGATTGGCATTCTTATTCCCATTCCCGTTGCCGTTCCTGTTTCTATTTCTATTTCTATTCTTATCCCTTGCACCCTCACGGACGATTAGGTTCATGTGAGAAAAAATTAATAGTTACAGTTACAACTAAGGCTGTTCAGTTATTTAAGGTGCTTACATGGGATGCTCTTTTTTTATAGACAGATCGAGAGAGTGAGACTGTCAGACTATCTGACTGTCAGACAGACAGTCTAGCAATTGTGCCGCAATTTGTCCTGGTGGTGAGCTTAGCCTGGCCGCTGGCTAACAGCAGTTCTCTGAGCGGATTCTCATTGCCCTGCACAGCACTCCAGTTCAGTCCACTTCACTACACTTCACTGTACACTCTACACTCTAACCTGGTGGTCCTTGCAACCCCTTTTTGTGGCAAGTTTCCCCGCCCGACCGTCCTTACCTCAGTTAGCATAACAATGGCGTTGCGACTTCTTCAGTTCGAGGCTTATGGAAATTAGCCCAGTACACAGCCTCCAGCTGAATGGGTTGGACTCTGTTACTCTACACATAGAGAGATAGAGAGGGAGAGAGAGAGAGAGAGAGGCATCGTCTGCAAATTAATTCATTTATATGCAGAAAATTCAACGTTTTGTTGTTGCGCACAATGTTACAATGTTATCAATTTTGGCCCAGCGGCGACTCGTCGCTCTTCATTCTGAGGGCTCAAAGGCTGAAAGGTGTGCGGCCCAGAGATACTGCTCAAATCGAATTGGTTTTAGCCATCTGCTATGCGTTGATATTAATTGATTACTGCCTTCTTGCGGTCCCAAGCGAAGGATTGACTGTCAGTTGATTGTTAACTTGAGCTGATTATAAGCCCACCCACCACAAAATTTAATTTACAACTCAATTGTATTCATTGTATTTGAGCTTTAATTCTATTGAAGTTGGCATAAGTTCAACTATGTATTTTGTAAGTGAAAACTAGAGATGTAAATTTAAGCAGTGAGTGGAGTTTAATATCAAAATCTAAAAATCGACAAAGAACGAATCGAGCTGTCGAAATATCTCTGAATAATACCAATTTACCGAGCTTTTCACAAACTTTTTTAAGAAAAAATAATTATAAATACACGCGTAAATTTTGTAAGTTCAAAATGTGAGTAAGGTCAAAATTACAGATCTACACTAAGTCGGCATATTTGTACATTTTGGCATCAATGGAAATGTCATTTCAATTCCGTTTGAATGATACAAAACTTTCCTTTTTGAATTCTTGTAAAGGTCTATTTTAAAACTTTTTTCCTCGATTTTAAAAAAAAAAGTGACTGCAACATTTTTTTTCAAAAATCTCTTAACTAGTATTTTTTATATAATAATTTTTTGAAAACTTCAAAAATTACTATTTTAACCCCTTTTTCGTACTTTTCATACTAAAAGTGCCTTTTTGGAAATTTTCAAAAAATGAAAAAAAATACTAGCAAAGAGAATTTTGAAAATTTCTTTATGCAGTCACTATTAGAATTGTTTAAAAAATTGATTTGCATCAAAAAATTTGTTTTTATAAATCGAGGACAAAAGTTTCGAAATAGACCTTTACAAGAATTCAAAATTTTCAATGGGTACTTAATGGGCTAAGGAAAGTTTTGTATCCTTCAAACGAAATTGAAATGACCTTTCCATTGATGCCAAAATGTACATGAAGTATTTTCAAATTACGAGTAGATTTAACTTTAAATGTTGCCAAAATAAATATGCCGACTAGTGTACTTAATCATGTTCGGTAGAATGGCCAAGCAGAATGTCATTTTTACCATGTCTTGGCATCTTAGTTCATTCTGTATGCAAATTTGATTAATACAAGTCCACAAGATACGACTTTTGAGAAAATAATCTTAAATTTTAAACGAGTATAATCTGAAAAATGTAAAGGGCACGCCTATTTCCTTAAACTAAACCATGACAAAAGTGGGCCAAAACAAACACTGATTCCACTTAATGCTGAAGTAGAAGCATTTCCGCATTGCAGTAGTCAAAGACCGGAATGAGTGTAAGAAAAGCCCGACAAATAATTTCCATGCAATTTCAAGTGCATATTCAAATTACACACACACACACACATACACATAGCTGATATACTTAACTGCCCAAATTATTTGAATGGAGCCCGTTAATGAAATGTGACACGTATTTCCCCTGCCAACTGGAATGTGAAGATCTGGATGTTGCTGTCCAAGCCCAATTCCTTTTTCTTATATGTACTTACCAATCCCAATCCCAAGCCCGTGCCCGTCGTCAGTCCAGTGTCAGTGTCAGTGTAATAAATATGAGACTCATTAAGAAAACCATAAATAAATGCAGCGTCAGTGCATGACCAACAATTAAGTGCGAGGAGAAGTCCGAAGATCGAACACAACTCGACTCGGGGCCAGACAATGTAAGGGAGAGGGGGACAGGGACAAGACCAAGATCATGCTGCATATCGATGCAGTCTAGTCATATATATGTATGTATGTAACATGAGCAAATACAAGAGTCTAGAAACTGTCGCCCAACAGTCTGGCATGAATTTTCAGTTCAGTTTTTTTCAGTTTTTAAAGTCGGGGTTCCGTTCAATCCACAGCACTTGAGGCAAACGGGCGACAAATTTTGGTTGCTTTGCTGCCCAAAAATAGCATGACACTTGAATTTGGATTGGTTTTTGTGTGTGTGTGTGTGTGTTTGGGACAGGTTTTATGGTTACGCATTCATTGTGTAATTTACTGTATGCAGATGTTGCTCGTGTTACGCACCCGGGCAATGGACAAAGCAGAAAGGGCAGCGGAGACAATATTTGCGTAAAGCAGCCGAGGAAGCACGGGAATGCCGTTTGCCCGAAATTCTATTGAATTTCAACAGAATCCAAAGTGTCTGCGTCATCAGGCAACTCCAAATCCAAGTCGGTGTCGATGTCGTTGTCGTTGTCGATGAACCAATCCTTCTCCTATAACCATGTGAACTTTTGCACCTGTGCAACAGATACAAATACATACGCAGTCTATTATAAATGTGGCCCCCGGGCTTGTTATGGATAAAAAACAATCAGGCAGCTCTCTGCTACGCTGAATATATTATACAATATGTACACAAAAAATATGAGTATGTCCTCCTAGAGGAACCTTTGATTTCCTAGCAGCAATTTCTGATTTAAGGCCACTTGGCTAGTTGCCTCTGGCTGCCTGCTTACTGCTTCCTCCGCCTTAATAAAACTTGCCAATCGATTGCACAATTTTTCGCATTGTCGCGCGTTTTGGCCAAGCAACCGGAGGCTACGTGGCCACGCCCACTGTGTGTCCGAGCTGTGCCCCCAGCGTGCATACGAAATGATGTGCCACACATCATAATATTCACTGTATGTACATGCACACATATATATATAATATCCACAACCCCCGATGGAACGCGCAATATTTACAATCATAATATTATTCGCGCATATGGACTTGAGGTCGTAATCCTTAATTGGTTTGCCTCTTATGCAATAAGTATAAACAGTTCTCGGATATTGCTGCTCCCTTAATTGCAATTATGGTGATCAGACAACGTTGGATCCACAACACATTGGACCCCATATTTTGACAGGAGTTCGAGTAAAGTGTAGATTTAAAGAAACGAATTATAAGAGATACTTAAAAGCTACAGTTATGAAATTTGGTATACGGAATAGTCAACATGATTTTGATCTACACGAAAAATTTAATTATGATCAGATGATTTACCCAGAAGTTATTTAGGAATATCATGGTATAACTGAGTGAAAATGTCAATATTTTCAAATGAAAAAAAAATTGGAGGAGTAATATCCTCGGGTTATATACACATTGGGAAATAATATTGTGTTAATATTTACAAATACTATACGTTCCTTCCTCAAAATATAATTTCTTTGAGGTTAGATTTACAAAAATATTCACTTAGAAAAACTAAAACTTATTGATATTATGTACATTTTACATATCTTCCAAATATCTTTATCTTTCTGTTCCTTTTCTTAGTAGAACTTAGTTAGCTTAAAAGTATACTTTTAACTTAAATATAAAATAAAAAACAATTTCAGTGCTTAAACTGGAAAAAAAAAATTGAAATTGTGGTAATTGAATTGAAACAAGTGTTCTCACCATTTTGAATGTACTAGACATTTGGCATAAATAACGCATTATTAATTGAAATAGGTAGACTATTTAATTGAAACCCATCACACAATCTAATGATCACTTAAAATTCACTTCGTTTAAAAGCCATAAATCATGACTACTTAGTGTTGCTTCATTTCATTGATAAACACCAAAAGCCGAATCTCTAAATCATTTGCTCTAATGCCTTTCAAATTAGCCCAGCATTTATCAAATCGGTGTAGAAGTCCCAGTCCAGTTTGCTCCATCCCAAGGTATATGAATCATTCTGGCTAATGAATGTGTCTGTCACTCGCTGTCAACACGTTGCTTAGTTGGAGACCCCTCAGAATCAGATCTGTGGCCGCCGTATGACGACGCCTCTCGACTCCCAAATATGAAATGGAGCTAGTAGCAAGGGGAACTTGGTTCGGTTCGGTTTGGTCTGGGATCACGAGATGTGCGCTATATTTAATACAGAGTGACATTAATGTCAGGCACAATTAGCCAAGAAGAGCGCCAACGGATAAGCGGAAAACGCTGGAAAATAAAAAAACAGAAAGAAAAACAATCAAAAAACGATAAACGAGGCGCGCAGAACGCGCCACCAGAAATAATTTGACATGCCCCTCTCGGAAAATAGTATATAGTGGATATATTGGAAGAAGATGATTTTGTTATTGCAGCTTCGGATTTTGATTCATTTTTTCAATGCTCACTTTTTTTTGCTTTTACGTTGGCTCCTTGTGTTTTTTTGGTACGTGTGTGAACCGCTGAACTATAAAATCTTTGGCCATGGCCTTTTGTCTGGCTTTGTTGCAAACTCGTAAACAAACAATTACACAACAAAGCGGCTGCAAATGGGCCAGAGATACAGATTGAGACACCTACCAAAATAATAGAGCAGACAATAGGCAATCCCAAAAAACTCAAGCACGGTGGCATCTCCCTGTCTTTATCCCTATACCGCTCCCGATCCCTACTATCCTCTATCCATCAATTGTTCGACGGTCGTTTAATCCCGGCCTGCGGCTTCCACTGCCCCTGTAGACAACTCAATATACTTTATACACTTTCATTTACTTCAGCTACAGTTTCAATTGAATTTGCGAATTTGCCGGCAGTGCTGAGGCTGATACGCTTGGATTGATCTTTCTTTCTCTCTCTCTCTCTTTTTCTCTCCTCCGCTTTGTAGCTGTCTTTACGATAAGGGGGAACTCTGTCGGGGCTCACATGTGCTGCCGTTGGTGTTAATTTATAAAAAACAGCGCCCCCAGTTCGCTTAGCGTTTGCCATTTTTGCACCGTTGACGCTTTTTACACAGCCGGCGCGTGGTATAAAAAAGCCAAATCATATAAAAGATACTCTGCATGTTTATATTGAATATATAGCGCAAATGATACCAATGTGCTACTATGGAACAAATTAAAATGTATCTACATAAATTCAGAATTTATGAAACATCAAAGCTGCCAACTAGAAAAGCACATGGCAAAAATAATTGCAAGATGTCAATAAAGAGTAAAGTTTATTTAAAAACTTATATTGATCAATTTGTATATTATTGGCTAACATATCGCTCTTTTATTACCAGATTATCAAAACTCAAAATAAACGAGTAATGATGCAGAAATAATGTCCTGTTACATTTATATTTTTTTCTTCATGTGAGGGTACAAATAATACTTGTTTTTTACTGCATGTCGATACTTAATTCAAAACTTTGAACTGTGTTTTTTTTTTGGAAAGCGGGGTAAATTATTGGCATTTCAAATGTCTGAAAATGTTCGCTTCAATAGTTTGATCCTTGGTTAAGTTTTAGGAAAGACAAAATATTCGTTTTTTTTTAATTACTATTAATTTCCTTTGTATTTTAATAATAAATAAAAAAATAATTATAGTTTTAAAGGATCAAACTTAAGATATGGTTATTTTCCTTTTTTATGCACTGTTATTTTTTAACTTAACTTATCAAGTTGAAATAAAATTAATGATAATGAAATGTAATAAAAATAGTATAAGATTTGTTTATGTGAATTTTATTTTAATATCAAAATCTTTTTTCTGCTTTTAAAAAAAGGGTTTGCGTTCATGTTCGAGGGGTGGATATTGTTTTGTGTTCCTTTTAACCCTCATTCTATTTTGTGAATATTATTAGTATTTTATTATGTATAATTCCATAAAAGTTCTATAATTTCAATTGATCTTCGCTCGTGCAGGTGCAGCCACTGTGCGCTGATTTGAATTTGATTTAAGTAGCCAAGAAGAGGAGCCGATGAAGCGTCGAGCTCCACAGTGGCAGCCACAAACTACATAAACGGTTCGACGGGACGGCGTCTGTGTCGACGGCGGAGATCAAAGCGTGCCGCGGCTGCTAGGCGGCCTGGCCTGCAAAATGGTTAAATCTTTTGAAATGTGCGCACTTTTTGACACCCAATTTGTTTAGAAGTGTACGCCCCACCAGTCCCAGTTTATCTACGCTGACAGGGGCCAACAAGGGAGCGGGAGGGACGAGGGCAGCACCAGTTCATAAAAACGGGGACGTGGCAAGGTGAGAGAGTACTTTATTCGGTTAGTCAGTGGGCCACATTTTCTGCGAATTTCATTAATAAAAATGTCGAAAGTGTTGGACGTAAAATGAGCAGAGAAGATCTATTCTCACACACACACACACACACACACACACCTACACAGGTAGCACAATCAAACGAATTTTCATATGGCGTTTTTGTTTTTAATAAAAATTCAAAAGATTTACAGGCGGCCACAAGTAATTCCACTTAAATTGTTGTAATGGAGCGGGAAAGTAAAGGTGGAAGGGAAAGGGAAAGGTGTAGGGGGAGGCTCTAAAACAACACATCATTTCATTCATAAAAATTGGAATTGTTGCAAAGCAAATGCTTAATTAAGATTTTTCCAAATAAAAATGCAAGAGGGGGTTTATGGGATATAGTACTCGTAATAAGTTTATTGATTTGGGAAATGCCACAGCCGGATGTTTATGTCTTGATGTCTTGATGGCATGAGATGATACAGGCAATTATAAGGAACGTGTGAACGTGTGTTCAGGGATTATATGTGTACGAATACCGTTAAGATTTAACCCCTCCCCTGCCCCAACCAACCAACCAACCAACGATGCTGGCCAGCAAGTTGTTAAGTTGGTAAGTCAATCTTAGCGCTTAGCAAGTTGGCTAGAATGCAAGGATTCTTATGGAATTTCCAAATGCCAAAGTCAAAACATGCGGTCTGTGTGTCCGCGCATTAAGTTGGGAAAAGACACAAATGCAATCCAGACAGAGGCTGGATTTATTTGTACAAAATGACTTTGCAAATGAGATTCGGATTCGGCTTTGGCTCTGACCACCGAATGTGTCAATATTATCATGGGCCGGACCTATGCAAACACTTCTCCTCTGCTCTCTTCTGTTCCCTCCTGTTCCGTTCTTAGCTCGCACACGGCGAGCAATCTGGGATGGCAATCTGGGATGGGATTGCTACTCGCCATTTGGGCTACCTGCTGTGCGAGGTGTGCATAGTTCTGTTAATGTTCAACACCTTCGCACTTGAATCGGCCATAACGTGACCTGTGGCCCCGTCACTGGATTTCGTCTTCTGCCCAGAGTTATGAATGGAACTGTCAAGCGGCCAAGTGCCCGTGTACATGTACATACATCCACCGATAATCGATGTGATTAGGCCGTGTCGCAAACTGTAACCCCCAGTCGACCAATCAATAATTAAAATTACACATAAAAATGAAAAGGGAAAAAGACTCGGTGACGTATTTAGACAGCCACTGACAGCCCAACCAGACTCAAGAGAATCTGAAAAAATATAACTGAAAACAGAAGTCGAATCTAAAATACACTGACATGTAAAAGCATATAGCATATTATTATGAAACTAATAAATTATTACAGTACAATAACTTGTCTTGTAGCGCTAGGAATCAAATCAAATAAATAAATAAATAAATAATACATTTGGTAGCACTGTATTAACATTAAAAAAGTAGATTATGTTCAGGGAAATAATTATGGCATACATTTTATGATTTAATATATTTTACCATTATTTGAAACTTCAATTACAAATCATAACATAATAACTAATATAATAATAAGAAGCAATTTTTATTTGAGTATTCAATTTAAAAGCATAAAATAATAGTTCATAATTAAATCAAATTCATAAGTTTAATCCCTTTGAAAAGTGTCAAATTTTTTAAGTAAAGTGAAAGCAAGTATTCGAACAAAAAGCTTGGATTTAGAAAACAATATTTACTTGTTATCATAATATAAAATTAAATATCTTTATAAAAAGTTAAACTGAGAGCTATTTATTAATTTTATTTTTATATTAAATTTTATACGTTTAATATCAAAATATCTTTTAGTTTAATACCTGGTCGTTGAAAAAGTGAGACGTAGACTAAAGCATCCAGTGAATACTAAATTCTAACTCACTGAATTGGCAACATTAATTTTGAAAATATAAAATATACGTGGGGTCTAACAAAAGTTCGGTAAGTTAGCGACTTTTAAATTGTTTTTCAAAATTCCAAAAGTCTCAAAACTTTCGCAATACTTTTACGAGGTTATATTAAAAGTCTTGGATTAATCGGTTAAAATAGAGACTAGAAAACGCAAATTAGCTCAAGGCACCTCAGATGAAATTCTACTACCAACGCAAACAGATTTTCCCCATAGCCTTTTATTGGGTTTTCCACGCAAACTGAAGACCGTACAAATATTTGATGAATGTCAAAATATTTATAGAACGATTGCACCATCTCTGAAGACTATTTCAAAATGTTTCCAAAGATTCCAGACAGGACATTTTTCTGTAGAGGACGATCGCCGAGAAGGTCGACCAAAATTTTCGAGGGACGAAAGAAATGTGGCCCTAGTTAGAACAAAACTTGCCGAACACCCTCGATCTACACAGAAAATGGTTGCTAGTGAACTGGACTTGAATGCCATAGCCATATCTCGCATATTGCATCAAGATCTGATGTATACGAAGAAGTTTGCGCGATGGGTTTCACGCATTTCAAATGAGGTCCAAAAAGAAGCTCAGATGCATTTTGCCCAATATCTTTTGAATAAATTTGAAAATTTGAAGTCTAGCAACTTTTATAAACTCGTTACTGATGCCAAAGCTTGGTTTAATAAATACGACCCGAAAGCCAAACAGTAGTCCATTGTATGGAGCTCCAAAATAGCCAACCCACCTATTAAAAGGCTTTATAAGCAAGATTTTGAAGACTGTTTTCTGAAGTAGATTTTTAGGCTTAAGAAATGATTGAAATCAATGGCGATTATATAGAGAAGATAAAAAAAAGCCGAAGATTCAAAATAAATTTAAAAAAAAAATTTCCGAATTTTTTTTCCGGTCAACTCACATGTACAAACTTTGTATCAATGTTACTAGGCCATAACTTTAAGACAGAGCATTGATACGACTTGGTATTAAAAATAGCTGCATGACAAGGCACAATTTTGTTGGCTGCCCGAGGGCGATAGAGAAGGAAATGAGCTGCACTTAAATGCATGCGAGAAAACCACTTGATGCCAACAAGTGGATAAGAAGCCACCACCACGACACAAACGATGCCCAAACGAACTATCAATGTCAGTGAATTGGCAAAAATTTAAACTCAATTTGTATGCAGGCCAGAGTCCGGCCCGAGGAAACCCTTTACTTGACACACCTCAACAACGGCTGCGGCTCAAGTGGCATCCACACATCGACAACATCGACACCATCGTCGTCGTCGTCTGCCGTTGCATTAATGTGCGATGAACACCCAGTTGGCCGGTCAGACGAGATAAAACCAAGTCAAGACTCCAGCCAGGGGGCTAAGCCGCTGAAGCATGCGTATCATCAGTGCACAACAAATCTTAATGATCGTTAAGGCTGCGCGAGGCGTTGATGACGCGACCATAGCCATGACCAGGCATTTTATGAATGCTCCATCTTCAGCTCCAACTCCAGCTTCAGTTCCAGTCCATTCATTGATTCATTCATTTCATGCATTAACCCGAAATGAAGTGCTCGAAATGCTTTGTAAAATGATTTCAGCCTGCATTGATCACTTACAGATTTATCGTTATATTTATTTATATTTATTATGTACCATCGTATATGCATATTATACCTTCCTCTTAAACCTAAATACATTACAAAGCGCTGGCAAATGAGTGTGGAAAAGTATTAGAATTTGCAGCTAACAGAATTGAGAATGCGCCACTCAATCAATATAATACAATACAAAGTGCATAATTTTTAAAATATAAGATAACTTGTTAGAATATAATAATTATTAATAACATATTTATGTTGGCGTGTATGTGTATGTGTGTGTGTGTGTGCATGTGCTTAAACGCCTCTTAACTGGGTGAATACTTTTCGATACATGCAACTGAGTTTAGCAATATTTGCCATAAGTTTTACAACTTTCCATTTCCAATGCTATCCAATTTTTGGAAGTTATTTTATAATATTTAAAGCCACAAATGCGTTTAAATTACGGATTGGAGCCCAGCATGCGGCAACACTTGTCTTATTCCCAACGATTTCCTATTATTTTTTAAATTTGTAGATGCTTTCTAGTTTGCACGGTCCCAATGTCTAGTTCTTAAATTGAAACACTAGGATTAATATGATGGCCAAGAGGACAGAGAACAGGATGGCAGCCAGTATCAGCTTCTTCTTTCGCACTTTGTTCTGTAAAAGCAACAATTTAATTAAATTATGGCCATGTGTAATGCATTTCAGATGTTTACCCTGTAGGAGCTCGCCTTGCGCAAATTATCCGTGCCCTGTGAGACGAAAATACTTGTTTGCTCCACCTGCGACTCGATGGAGTCCACAACGACGCCCTGTTCGTAGACCATAGCACCCAAATTCTTATAGATCTCGTTGACACCCACGATGTTGCTCTCCAGCTCGCGTATGGCACGCTCCTGTTCCTCAAGCGCTTGCAGATCCACTTCCTCCTGCGCTTGCGATTGCACTTGCTGCTGTTGCTGTTGATTGGATTTGCGGTTGAAAAAGTTGTCCTCGAAGAAGGAGCCATTGTCGTTGCTGCTATTATTCGCACTGTTGCGCGTCGAACCGGGCGGATGGGCAATGCTGTAGTTATGGGCACGCGCTTGGTGCAACGCGCTCCTCTCAATGTCCGCCGTCTTGCGTTGAACGGCCTGCGAACCACAAAAAAGAATGGAGAAACATGACTAACGGTGTTATCAATCTTTTCGCTCGAGAGATTAGCATACCTGAAAGGCGGTCAGTGCCGCTGTGAACTCATCCACCAGGCGATCGCGTTGAATCTTCAAGTGTCGCTCCTTGCACTTGTCCACCTCCTTCAGCTGATTGTTGGTATCCGTGACCAGCTGCTTGGTGTAGGTCATTAACTGATGACTGTGTGTGCCATACATGATTATCAGTTATTTTATTCAATAGCAAGTATATTATTGATGGCTAAGGCAAAGCCCAAAGTGTCACTTACAGTTTCTTTTTCAATTCGGGCGAATCCTGTGGCGTATTCAGCTGATTAACCATACGCTGCATAGTGGACACTGCGCAGGGGAGAGAGAGGGAGAGAGAGAGAGAGAGAGCGATTGCGATTAGTCATATGTAAAACACAACGCCCCAAATAACAACAAACTACTCACCATTTTGTTGTACTTTTTCAATGCTTGTCGCGATTATCTGTGCCAATCGCTGAAAGTCAATCTCATTCAAGCCTCCTCCAGCTCCACCTCCGCCTCCGCCTCCTCCACTGAGGCCATTCTCCATATGCTGCAAATCCATGCTTTCGTACGCAGACACTTTGATGGTGTAATTTATTAAATTTGGCAAAAGCAAGTCTTTGTTGTTGCCTTGCTGCAAATTGAAAACAGTTTAAACTGTGCGCAGTTAGATTCTGATACTTATATCATTATATGCGATTCACGAATTACACCTGTCTGCAATTGTATGTGTATTGTTATTGCCCTTTGTTTTACTTTTGCCCCAATGTTTGTGTTTTCATGCCACCCACCTTGTTTTCTAGTTGCTTCTAATCAGCGACCTTTACTACATAGATTTACTTAACGCATATCAATTAAACAGAACACACAACAATTTTTTAATAAGCAAAACTAAAAAGTTTGCAAATTTTGCCAGAAACTTGTGAATTTTTTTAGTGATGGTTTAATACCAATTACCAATTACATCGATAAATTCCACATACACAATACTAGCGATTAGAGTGACCATACACACAAATTCCATACATGGCTTAATCGTTTCGATACATCGATATTTTTCGACATTTCAAAAGGGTGGCTTCAGAAAGGCACTAAAAATGCCAGAAGCGTTAGCTGTGATAAGAACAGCATTGCCAGCTGTAACAATACCATGAAATTAATAGTAGGCGCGCAGATTTGAATATGTCGTCAAGAATTTGAGTTAAAAAACATACAAAATAAGTTTAACAGTCAACGCAACTATGTAAAATCTAAGTTAAGTGATCTAAAGCTAATTATAATTTTTCTAACCAATTACAAAAACGAGTATTTAAATACGTGACATATTTAAATGTTTTGTATATTGGGTGTTGAATTTTGTATTTTGGTTTTTATATCTCCTAAACAAAAACACAACATCATTAATATTGTTCAAAACGGGAATTCAAATTCCTTTCTCTACAGTCGCAATGCTTTCAGCAATATATTACTGACTCAATATATTACTGACTCAAATTCAAAGTCTAATAAGAGGCAATTACTCTAAACCAGTCATAATTAATATTATAATGCAAAAAATCAAAACTCATTTTGACAAAAAAAAAAAAAAAAATACATCTACTGTTTATAAAAATAAACCTTATTTTTTGTAAGAGTTTTAAGTCCGGCTACGTTAATAATGGATATGAGAAAATGTATAAAGATATTTATTGATAGCTCACTAATTACATTTCTATAGAATCATTTGTGTGGTCACAAATGTGAGCCCAAATTCTTAAAACTATTTCTTAGTACGCTGTCTTCGGAGCAGGTGCATTAAATGCAGCAAGGCATCGAGTTAGAAATGCGGTTAGTCCCATATTGAATAATATTGTAAATACATATCGATTAAGTAAGCTGCACGAGATACATTTGCATACATTTAAAATTCTTGCCAATGGAATATCTAATGAGACCGGTATTTAAACAAAAAGCGAGTTTTTATTTAACCGTTCGTCTTCCCCAATAAAAGTAATATCGGCTTTAAATATTTTGAATTTCTATAAATAAGCAAGTATTCCCTTTAAGCCACTTAATCAGTTCTCAAACGTCGCGTCGTTGACTTCATTGCTCTTTTTTGTTTAGATACTGAAACACATACTGAGATACTTGTACTCGTACTCGTACTACCAAAAAAACGAAAGTTGTTCATCAAAAATTCGTGCGCCGCGACACGATCCGATCCGATAATGAGAGCTTTCTGGTTAACGCTCTCGATTCAAGTCGCTTTGAGTTATTGCCATTACAGTTATGAGCCAGGTGCGTGACTCGGAGTCAGTGTGACACTTTTATTATAAATTTAAACAGTAAAAGTGCTAAAGATCGAAAGCAGAATACTGAGATACAAAACAAACGAAATTCTTTTTTTGCGTTATCAAGTGTTAATCAAAATTTGGTATCACAACTAATTTGTGACATTGTACAAAAGAAATTAGAACTTTCGCTTTATAAACAAGCTAAAAAATCGTTTGTCTCCTTCAGATCCCACATGGAATATTCGCTCGACAAATGAACTAAAGGATAAGAACTTTTGGTTTCATGATGCTCAACGCACTCTCTTTGATAAGCTTTCGGTGCAGCCAAATCAGTATTTGGCCAAGAATGTAATCTTCTTTCTGGGCGATGGAATGTCGGTGCCGACAGTGACTGCAAGTCGAATTTACGATGGACAGCTGAAGGGTCAAATAGGTGAACGTAATCGTCTGGAATTTGAAAAGTTTGACTACGTCGGATTATCGAAGGTAAGCTAAATTGTCGAGGTTGACAATTAAGAGTCGTGAGTTTAGAACTCCCGAAAGTGACCTAGGTGAATAAGAAAACTGAGATATCATTCATTCTGTAATAAAAACTGATGAAAAGAAATTTGTCGTTCCAATTTTATGTTAAATTAAAGTCTAAACTTTATTTTTCGATTTTGATTAAAAAGTTGAAAATTAATAATTAAATCAAGATTTTCATAAATTAATGGAAATGTAGCTATTATTTGAATTACAATTGCAGTATTAATGGAAATTAAATTATAAAATTTCTATTTTATTAGCTTAGGTCGCAAAATTAAATTGGTTTCTTTATGTATTAATACTATTCAAGAAAATGCATTTTATTTTAGTATTGTTCTTCAATTAACGATCAGTAATTTAATTAACATTCCCGTTTACTCCATGTAGACCTATTGCGTCAACAAACAGGTAGCAGACTCGGCCTGCACGGCCTCTGCCTATTTGTCCGGTATAAAGGCCAATTACCTGACAATCGGAGTATCCGCTGATGTGCAGCTGAACGACTGTGCAGCTGCCAAGTTGCCTGAAAATCGGCTTTCATCTTTGGCAGCCTGGGCACAACGGGGTCACAAATCGACCGGACTTGTGACCACGACGCGTGTGACCCACGCGAGTCCAGCTGGTGTCTATGCACATACCTCGAATCGCGACTTTGAAAGTGATTTCGATGTCCAGGAGCTGGGAAAGGATCCAACTGATTGCCCCGACATTGCACAGCAACTGTTGGAAGATGTGGGCATCAATTTAAAGGTCGTGCTGGGAGGAGGCACCAAGAAGTTTCTGCCCAACACAATGACAGACGTGTATGGCAACAAAGGTGAGCGTCTGGACGGACGCAATCTGATAGACGAGTGGCAAAAGAAGAAACGTGGCAAAGCCCGTGTGGTCTTCAATCGCACAGATCTGCTGAAGGCTAATCTTCGTCATACCGATCATTTGCTGGGATTGTTCAATGCCTCGCACATGGCGTATCATTTGGATGACAGCATAGATACTCCCACGCTCTCGGAGATGACCGAAGCTGCTATTGGAGTGCTCTCATCGAATCCAGAGGGTTACTTTCTGTTTGTCGAGGGCGGACGCATTGATCATGCCCATCACGAGACCAAGGCTATGAAAGCCTTGGATGAAACTGTCCAGTTCTCGAATGCCGTTCGAAAAGCGCGCCAGCTAACGAATCCTTGGGAAACTCTTATTGTGGTCAGCGCAGATCACGGACACACGATGACCATTAACGGCTACCCGGACATAGAAAATAAAATCACCGGATTAAACTCGGAATTAAACGATATTGACAAATTACCCTACGCCACTTTATCGTATGCCAATGGACCGAACTACCGAAAATTCTATACCACATTGGCCAACGGGACAATTGAGCGTGTTGATCTCAGAACTCTAAACTTCGGTGACAAGGACGAAACTTATCCGCACGGTGTGCCCATGTCCGAGGAAACCCATGGAGGTGGCGATGTCGCTGTCTATGCCAGTGGTAAATTAAAAATAAGATTTCTATATCAGTGATATCTCAATTTCATTTAAATTATTTTGATTTTTAGGTCCTTGGTCGCATTTGTTTAGCGGCGTTTACGAACAAAATACAATACCTCATCTAATGGCCTATGCCTCGTGCATTGGCCCTGGAATAAAAGCTTGTGATCTTAGGCCTAAAACTCTTAATCCCGACAATCCTTAAAGAACTTTTTTAATTAATAACGCCAAAAAAAACAAGTAATCTCCATTGCTTATTTGGTTTAATAAAAATCTTCACAACACAAAGTTTTATTTTGATTTAGTCATTAGCACAAAGAAATTATTATTTTAGTAATAATTCTTTTTAATAACCGTTTCTGTGCTGTTAACACTGGAGCTCTTTAATATTTTGTTGCATTCTTACAATACGGTCACTCTACGCAACTCATATGTCATTCATTCAACAGCTGTTTTGTGCTACTATCGTGCTATGTTGTATCGATTGTGTAGGCGGCGGGCCAGGGATGGAACAACACTCTTGATAGCGGCAAAAGTAGAAAGGGTAATTTTGTAAAAATATTAGTCTAAATTATATTTAAGTGTTGTCGATAGAAAACTCTATATATATTTTAGTAAATGATCGCTGTTATAAAATAAATAAATTAACTATCGATACTGTGCAGCAATTCAATTCAATATCGACTGCAGTTTCGATAGCTTATCAATTATCGATGACGCGGCCAAGTTGCCAAAATGTACAAAATAAATGAAAGTTTCTAAAGTTTATAAAAATTATCTGTTGCTAATTAAATGATACAACAATTTAAATTAAGTGTTTTACTAATAAATAACTATTAAAGTGGCAAATTATGCATATCGCTGTAAATGAATCAGCGATAAAGAGAACGAACAGCTGTTTGCAATTGTTTTGATAAGAAAGAGTGCGTAAGAGAATGCAACGAACACCTGTAAGTGCTGCATGTTAAATAATTTGGCAAACTAATGACTCGTGAATACCTTTGCAGTATCTTTGGCAATGCTTGAGCGTTGCCTGCCGGTCAGCTGGCAGAATCAGGCAATTTCATAGCAGAAGGCTAGCTGCGCATCAGAGCAGGCCTAGTCGCAGTTGGAAGAACTTCCCCTTCGGGCGCGTGGGCTTCGCTCTGATTGGAGCTGGAGCGATTGGATACGATGGAATTGTTAACGATTTCACCTACGCCGGCTCGTCGGTGCGTTTTGTGCGCTCGGTGAAAACAGCGGTATTGATAGCCATCGATTATCTGGGACTGGACGAGAATGATGCCGATTACAAGACCAAGATAAAGGCTTTGCATCAGAAGAGTGCCGATAGATTGTTGGAAACGTGTCTGCTCAATGGTGGCCTCTACATTAAGGTGGGCCAAGGATTTGCGGCCATCAATCACATACTGCCCATTGAGTACACGAGCACGCTGGCCAAGCTGCAGGACGAATGTCTGACGACGTCCAGGGCCGACATACAGAAAGTGTTTCGTACTGATTTCGGGCAGTTGCCCGAGGAGATGTACAAAGAATTCGACTATGAGCCCGTGGCAGCCGCCAGCTTGGCGCAGGTGTTTAAGGCCAGGCTGCACAGCGGCGAACAGGTGGCCGTCAAAGTCCAATACAGCGATTTGCAGAAGCGTTTCATCAGCGACGTGGCCACCATTATCTTTCTGCAGGACATAATCGAACTTGTCTTCAAGAACTACAATTTCGGTTGGATCATGAACGATCTGCGCAAGAATCTGGTGCAAGAACTCAACTTTGTGCAGGAAGGCCAAAATGCCGAGCGGTGCTACCAAGAACTCCAGAAGCTAAAATATGTCGTTGTACCCAAGATCTTCTGGCCACAGACGAAAACGGTAAGTTAACCATAATCATTACATCACTGGAATTAATTCCAATATTAAATAACACAGCGCGTGCTCACAATGGAGTGGATGGATGGCATCAAAATCGGTGACGTGCCGGAAATTAAGAAGCACAAAATGAGCCTCGTTGACATCGACATGAAGCTGTACAATTTGTTTGCCGAGCAAATCTTTCACACCGGATTCGTGCATGCTGATCCGCATCCCGGCAACAGTGGGTAATCAAAAAAATAGTGACGAAATTCTCATGAAACTAAGTAATATTTAAATTTCAGTTTTTGTGCGTAAGAATGCGCAAAATGGCAGCGCAGAGATTGTATTGTTGGATCATGGTCTCTACGAGGAGCTCCCGGCCAGTGTGCGCGGTCCACTTTGTGAGTTCTGGGAGGCAACTGTGCTGCGGGACGATGCGAAGATGAAGGCGGCTGCTAAGAGAATTGACATTGTCGAATATATGAAGTTTGCCGAAGTGCTATTCCAGCAGCCCATACGAATGCGCAGTGGACCAATAAAGAGCAAACTGTCCCAAGAGGAACTAGAGCACATACGCAAGGTAGCCAGGGAAAACTTTGATGTCATCATGAGCACCTTGAAGGAAATGCCGCGCAGCATGCTCTTTGTGATGTGAGTCTACTGTTAGTAAATTTGTTATTGGTGTATCAATTATAAATGTATTCTTTTCACAGACGTAATTTGAATATTGTGCGTTCCATTGGCGACATGCACGGCAACGTGGTGAATCGTCCGCAAGTCATGGCCCGCTATGCCCAACGTTGTCTCTACGAGCGAAACATGAGATCACCGATTCAGTACATGCGTTGGTTGAGCCGTCGCATTTACTTTGAGTACTGCCTGTGGATAACTTCGTTGCGGCCAATTTTAATGAATTATTATCTGAATTTCTTGTATCTAATTGGACGTGCGCCGGAATCGGCCAAGACACTCATGCGTGACATTATGCAGCAGGACAAGTTGGAAGAACTGCACTAGCTTAAAGCCAGCACGTATTTCTATTGAAGCCATTGTAATTACTTGTATCGTGTTTAATAATTGTGATTCGCTTAACGTTAAAGATGCTAAATATTTTGATTAAAACTTTTAACTTTTACATTTCACACTTGTCATGTTATGGAAATAGACAACCCGTTTAGCTGTCTAAAGGTCACACAAGGTATTTTAATTAAATTGCAGTTCAGTTATCCAAGGTTGGCTCACTCAATCAGTTACTGCTAACCAACATTCACTGCCACTTAGGAGCTTCAAACTCAACAAATCAATAGGCTTTTCAGATTAGCAAAACTTCCTCCATCTGCATACACTAATTTGTATACCCTGTAAAGGTCAACTAAATCACTTTCAACTGTCTTAAGTAACATTTAATGTATAGTAAGTAAGTTTAAGTAACATTTATCTCAATGTAACCTATACAATGTGTGTAGGGTATCTAATTAACCGGCCAAGATTTAAGAACTATCACGTATGGCCGACTTGTGAGAGGAACACACATGTTTCTGCCCCGAAATAGGCACAAATGGGCGTCAACAACTACATATTTCCGGTTGTGTGGGCCGCCTTGGCAGGCATCAACATGCCAAAAATCTTGGAGCCCAATATATAAGCACGATATGAGCAAATGGTAAGAGTCCTCCTGCTCCTCCCCCACTCTACAACATTTCCACATATACTACACCATCGAGTATTTGGAGTATCGTGTGGTGCACACAGAACTAAATTCAATTCAATTTCATTTAAAGTTACTTTCGCTGACTGACAGACAAGTGAGTCAAGTCCTCTAATCCTAGGTCGAGCTGTACAGTGGGCAACTTAAAGTATTTAAATTAAAAAACAAAAGAAACAATGTAATTTATTTAATTATTATCTGCTACGTTTTTCCTTATTTTTGGAAATTATTTTGACATAATCATTTTCCTTTCGGACGCATCAACATTCTTTCTTGCTTAACAGGCAGACGATCCTCCCAAAAGATCTGAATCGCGTCTTTTTCATGCTTACTACTGTACACCCCATTCAAATTACTGCAAAAGTACTGAAGATTAAATTGTGATTACTTTTAATAGTCATAATCACGCTTTCATACAATTTTTATTCCAGCAGCTACTTTTGTAATTCGCCCAATTCCCAGGAATCGAATCGTTATCGCGGTCTATTGTTGTGAACTTCTGATCATTATGATAACTCAGAGCATCGTTGATTCCATTTCTAAAAAAGTTACCCTAGTTTATCAGCTTGTATTTAAATTTAGTCCACGCTTCTGTTCCATCTAAGAGTTCGAAGTAGATGTAGACTTTGTGGGTATTGTTTTTTGTCTTTTCCAGCCCTAGAAAAAAGTCACCATCGAAGCAGCTAAAGCCATCCCTGTAAGTGGTCCAGTTTCGATCAAAATTCAAGCTTCCATTAATCCGCTGTTGGATTATCACATAACACATCAAACTCTTCGATATTCGGAACTTACATTCAAAATTTTACTTTCAAATACTAATTTATTGTTAATTTCCCATTTTTGTACTCTTTGGGCTTTAATCTGACGATCAAATAAAGCCTGCAATTCATTAACGCCGTCAATAATTTTCTGCCTCTCTTTTTCCCGCCGTTTCTTAACGAAAAGAATATAGCCATGATAAATAAAAGTACAGCTGCCACAGTACAGATATAATACTAGTTCACCGTTTTTATATAAACCGACGATGTTAAGTATGAGTCGAAATTGATTTGAAGCAAGTGCTCGAACAGTTAATTTTCTTATTAGCGATAATAGATCTATATATTATAATCAGAAGAAAATACCTGAGTCGTTATTCAAAGAAACGGTTCTCAAACTATGCCACCAGATAACAAAATTATCACGGTCCACACAAAGTGTGCGAGGAGGAACAAATGTATTAAATTAGATTCATATTTCTTAAAAAGATTTAAATAAAATTATTATGCAAGTGTTATATTTTAAATTCTTTTAAGTGTTTTGTATTAAATACTTTTTTTTGGAATTAAAGGTCAAGGAAAGGTGGAGAATAATTGGATTAAATCCATGGATACTTGAAAATCCTCAGTTGTGGTCTTAAACTGTCCTTGAAATGAAATAAACTCTGAAAGTAATATACCTTTTGCTACTATAAAGATAATACCTTTCGAGCTAAAAACATGATTGACCACACATAAGTTCCAAGAGGATTTCTGTGATCATCTTCTTCTGAAAATAGCGAAAAACTTAAATTCAAAATCTAAACACGATTTTAGCGGTTATTCTTTAAGTTTTGTGCCATTGTTGGTGTCGTTCTTGATATTGTTATTGTTGCTCTGGGGCCAGAGCTAAATATGAAATTAAAAATCAACGCTAAAGTGTGAAACGCCTGAACTGTCGACTGTCGTCTGTCTTCTGTCTGGCGGCAGTCAGGCGAGTGCTTAGAAGGCTTCGAAGCAGCTTTGAGCCCAGGTGCAGCGAACACTTGCAGACGAGTCGCGGAACGTGGCAAAGGTCTCGAGCGGAAATTGAAATTAGCTAAACGGAATAGTCCCAAACACTTACTTATTAGCTACCAATTAGCAATGAACAAGGAGTTTATCATGCAGGGCGGCACGCCCATAACCAGTGAACTGGCAACGGTAAACGATCTTCAATCAGGAATCGAAATCCAACCGAATTTCTTGTCGATTTCAGGAGCTACGCAAACTCGTCTTTGGCACGGCCGCCATTCCAATGCGGGCCGAGTGGCTGCAGACGGCCTTCGTGTTTGGAGCAGCCCCCAAGGAGGAGTTGGCCTACGGTCTGCGATGTCCACGGAATGCCACACGCGGTCTTCTCTCCGTGGTGCAGGGCTTCATCTTAAAGTATCTGCTCTTTTCCCGCAAGAATAGTCGCAACAACACCACTGAGTGCGTCAATCGCTTTAGGGGAATCCCCAACTCAAGTGAATCTATGTGTGAGTATATGTGTGTGTGTGTCTGTCTGTCTTTTCAGTCCGCTTCTGGCCACCGCCGATATGCAACGGGATTCGCTCTTCCACGCCCTCATCGAAATATTACGCACCATTTCGGATAAGGGCAAGGTAACTATGGTGCTGCCCTCGCAGGATGAGGTCTTTGTGGATCACAGTGCCAGCTACTTTCATGATACGGTCACCGAAAAGGTAAGCCCACCAATTGCATAATAAATTACTTATCGATTTTATTTCAAGGATGGAAAAGAGATTATTTTTATTATTTATGTAGTATTATTCTATTATAAGATATAAATCAGTAACTAACTTTTAGAAACATAAGATATGGCCTAAAATCTTTTTTCTGTTTTACTCTTAGTTATACTGAAAATTTCAAAACTTCTTGAAAAATTCAATTTGGAATGGATGGAAAAGAATTTTATAAATATATTTTGATATTTTTATTTAGGTAGAATTATTTTTAATATTTTACTTTTGGGAATAAAAAATATGATTTTCGACATTTATTGAAAACTCAATAACTTTTAGAAAACTTAATTTGTCATTCCGAAATAATATTTTATCTTTGTCATCAATAAAAGTATTGATACTTCTTCGCTTTATTTTTGCACAGCTTTATGTCTTTACACTCTCGCCCAACGAGGAACTGGAGCACTTTATGAAGCGAAATTTCAAATACGTAAGAGTTTGAGATGCAGAATTGATTAGATCTCTGTAGCTATAGCTATGACTTGACTTGATTTACTACATATTTGTCCCAAAAGTTCACAGAAGAGGAGACTCCGGGCACCTTGCTGTTTCTTTATAGCGCGGTCCTCACGCGATCGATGGGAAAGTAAGATTTCAGATGTAGAGAGTGTCCTTAATTGGAAAACATTTATGCTAGAAATTCTAGATATATATTTACAAAATTAGTATTTGTACTAATTTGAAACTAATCAGTTTGACACTTCTTAACTCGATGCATCGCAGAGTGCGCACCGATTTGGATTCGTCGAAGGGTTCGCCCTTGACGATGAGCAACCACGAGGAGGGATCCCTGATGATTGTCACCCTGCTGTTGACTGGTCGTGCCACGCCCTATATCCACAATGGTGTCATCAACGTGGGCGATGAGAATAGCTATGTGATTAACTGAAGACAGACAAATGATTATCGTTGAATTTGACTGTGGAACTTGTTTCGATTGCAGGCCGTGCCGCAGTACGGAGTGTTGAAGCGTTGCATGATCGGATTGCTGCTCTGGGACATTGAATCCGCCAGCGTGAGTACGGATGATAGTTGATTTAAATGCTTAGCTGCTGTTACTCTTCCTTGGACAGGCTGCGGTCAATCAAAGCCGTCAACCGGGCTCGCGTTTGAAGACACCCAACTATCCCATTTGGATAACCAGCTGCACTGGTCACTATGGCGTCATCTTTAATAAGAATCCGGATCTATTGCGCAATTATCACGCCGAGTCGCGATTTGATGTGAACTATTATAGCTGCTCCGGGCATCAGATACTGATGACCATCGACAATCGGACGTACAACGAGCAGGCATTGGTCATGTTGGAGCGGCAGCCAATTACACCGGATAGCACCTCGCTAGCGGGCAAGCCGGGCAAGGACGAGGCCCAAACGGCTGGTGGTGCTGCCGGAGTTGTTGGCGTCGCTAGCACTAGCGGCGGTGGTGCTAGTGGTGCTAGCGCTGGCAACGATGTGGTCGCCAAGGAGGAGTCAACGCTCAACACGCCATTGCAGCGTTTGATTCATACCAAGTGGGAAGAGGCAACTATAAGCTTTCACGTGCAGCCATCGATGTTGAGTTATCTTTTTAGTACCACACAGTAGTACGAGACCAGTCGAAACTCTCCCTCTCTCTCTCTCTATCTCTATCCTCCCTTTTCCCTCAAAATACCCTTGCTTATAATATTTAGAAATAGCTTCAATAATTCTCTAACCATAAAGTAGTTCCTTCGAATTCCCAACTTACATTGTCAGCATGTCAGCTTGTTATGTTGTCTCTTGATCTATGATATAAATCGACTTTCTTGGCGAATGACCAATACCCAACACCTTTCCATAAATATATCCGTACTACGTACATCTCTATCTCAACACTTCCAGCCAAGTAAGTTGTGTAGTAGCTCTAGAGTTCCATAGATGATACACCAAGCTCCAATCCAATTTCCTAATCTCTCGTAGTTCCCTTAAGGTCATGAAAATTATTATTGAAGTAAAGTATTTTTCGTTCTCACGTAGTTATATTTTATTTTTATTATACCCGTACTAAGTAATACTACTTGCTCCCTTTTAATAATGGATACTGAATAGCAGATCCTGAATAGCAGATCCTGAATAACAGTTCCTGAATATCTACCATAAATATCTAGTTTTAATTACTAGTGCCATAAATTGTATGCTTTATAGTTGGCACAATCCCTCGATAATCGAATCGTATCATATGTTGCACTTAGTTGAGTTCTACTGTTGCTGTCTCTGAGCTCTGTTCTAAAAATATCGAATTTTAAAGGGTATTTTAAAAAGATACATGAATTTGGAATTCCAAAACAGCGATGGTAAATACACGTAAAATATTGCGGAATTAATGTTACCGAGGCCTCTCTCTATGCATCACGAGCGACTGCAGGACTCAGCCAGTTGAGGTTGCCGCCTGGAGCCACTAGACGATCTAACTAGACTACGATACTATCAATTGCACTTACAACTACACAAATAATAATAATATAGAACGAAAATTGTTAAGAAGTATTTAAAAATATACATATGTTCGAACTACTTACAGAAAAGTTATCTCGTCTTTTTTTATTGAGCAAATCGGAATCATTTGAAGATAAAAACCCATAAGTTCCATCAAATATAAATGCAATTTATATAAAAAAAGTTTTTATTATTAAATTTGTATGATATTTATTAAAGTTTGTTGTGTTTTCTTTACACACAAATGATTGAAGTTCCTTGTTAGCAAGTTTGAAAAGAGTTTCGTTTATTTTAGTTTAAATTGTGTGTTCTTGTTGAATAAGAATAGTTTACTCGTAATTGTAGATTGGTTTGTAATTGTTGCTTAAGTTGAAATAGTTGAAATCGACAATATCATTGTTATATTTGCTTTATAGAATTTATAAGAATATTTTATGTATTTTTCACGAAATATTTACCCTTGAGATTAGTTAGTTGTTATTCGTATAATTATTTTTATATTTAAAGATTTGGTAAGTTCCTAACTAATATCGTTAATAATCATACTTAAATATGTAGTGTTTAATTAGGTATAAATTGTAGAAATATTTATTAATACCATTCTTGCTTAATAGCATATCTGCAATATATTTATAAAATTTTATTTACAAATAACTTTAAAATTTGTTGAATTGAAAACTGAATATTGATTGGAATATTAGGAAAAAAATATAGTTTAGAATTGTTACTCATTTTTTACCACTTTGTATAATTGAAATCCATCAGCAAGACTATTATCTCAAATATTTTGTTGGCTTTTCGGTAATTTCTCAAACTGTTTTTTTTTTCTGTTTTCCCCTTTCAATTGCCATTACCCTCGCTATCAGTTGGCACGCGATTCGAGTCCCACGAGGGCCCAGCCCAGTCCATGTGACCAAATCATTGGCCTCTGCCTCTGCTTCTGTCTCTGCTTTATCTGCCCCACTGTCTGCCCTGTTTGGCCATCTGTCTTTGTGTCTGTCAGTCCGGCGAGGGCTGAGGGTCGGGTCTGGAGTAACGCCTTGATAGACAAGTGTGCCAACATGCATTATTGAAATGGTTGCGGCCCACATTTTAGCTGCTGTTTGTTTGCATTTCGGATGGCTTCTTCTTTATAGCACTCTCAGTATAAATAAACAGTTGCCCGACTTTAGACACGCCCCCCAATACTTGAATATGTGTATTGCTTCGGCCTTGAACTATTGACATCTTTACATTTTGGAGCTAAACTCCGACAAGTTCCAAGTATTCAATTAAATGTTGAGAAATATTACAACTAAAAATAATTGATTTAAAACTTGAATAATAAAGAGAATTGTTGCATAAATTATATTTTAGCTGAGAATTGCAATGGATATCGATCAAAAAATAAAATGAACTTAGATTTTAGGAACAGAAACCATAGTTGTTATTGTATTGAGTGGATTATATGACTTATAAACTAAACTAAGTAAATTAGAATTAGGTTGCTGTTGTCTTTCATAAAGTAATGCACTTAAATACTTTTTGTCTTCATCTTCATCAAAAATTAACCGTCTTAAATTAAGTCTTGGCTTAGGTTCATGTATTGCAAATATGTACAAAATAGATACTTAAATATATATATATACATATGTATATTCAGGATAATATAATATTTATAATATTAATATACATTAATTAAAGGTAAACACTGTAACTATTTGGTTGATGCCTGTCGGTTTGGGGTCAATCAAACAGTGTTCACTCTCCCTCTCTCTCTCATCATGATTACAAATATCGTATAAACGTGTGCGCTTAGAGCCTAACTAACTGCAACTGTATTCGTATTTAGATTTAGATTACCTTGTGCAACACTACTGATAGTCGATAATAAGAAACGACTTCAACTCTGAGATTGTACCCTGTACAATAGGTTAAAGTCACGGACACTTTGTGAGCTCACTCTCGCTGTCATACACCACAATCGTACTTATTTTGTTTTGGTTAATCATTATAGTTATCGTAATACCTAACTAATACTAGCTACAGTTGGACCAGAACCAGCAGTCCTCTTGTCTTATGGTCGCACTAACATCTTCTCAATAAACGCCAGATTCGTGTGTCCATATTTGGTCTGATTGAGAGCAAGTGCAGCCGGATTCTTCTTCGTCTGCGTGTGCCAAGTGAGAATCTATAAAATTTAATTGATTTAGTACTTATTTCGTATTTCCATAAATCTTTAAAGTTGCTACCTCTCTGCACTCGTCGGCAAGCAGCTCAATCTCAGCGTTATCCAGAGGTGCTAAACTGCGCAGGAAACCATCCTCCTCATAGCCCGGCTTAAAGGGCATCTTGGCGTGCGGTCGTTCGTGCAGAAACTTAACGCTCACCGCAAATCCAGCCATATCTACGGGATACTTGCGTCCTCCTATCCAGCCATCATAGTAACCTTCCAGTTTTCCATTACGTATAATGGGACTGCTGACTCCGGTCTTGGTTACCAGACCCACTGGCCACATGGACACCTTTTTGGTATAGCGCATCTGCAGGACAGAATAAAAATATATATTTTAATAAATTTCAAATTTATTATCAATTTTTCTAACTATAATTTAATGAATTTCAAATTTATTTGCATTTTGTCTAACTATAATCAAAATAATTATTCTAATTTAAACTCTTTACAAAGTTGAGAATCCTTTAAGGAATATAGGAAAACAATTAACTAGTTAAAAATATGTTTTAATATCAGAAAGTATTTCTGGGTATTATGTGTATATATGTATGTACATATGTACCTGCTCAAATATGCTAATATCGTAGGTGTTATCATCGTCGGCAAAGTACAGTACACCCTCGGTGGCATTGGCGCGCAGATAATCGAGTCCTCGATTTCTGTTCGAGACACCCCGGGGCTTGGCCCGCTTCGTCAGCTTATACTGCTCGGGCATGGGAGCTAGATGGCGGAGAAGGATGATAAGGAGGAGGCAGGAATGTTAATAGCACTCAAAGTGAAGGCTAAATAATGTTAAGTGACAATATACTCACCCACCAGGTACTCGTAGGGCACACCAATGCGATCCAGGGTGTGGGCCACCAATGGGTTCGTCCTGTTCGCATCCTCAATCACCAGCCAGAGGAGGTTGAGCACATGCTTCAGCGTATAGCCGAGTCGTGTCAGCTCCGCCAGCTGTTCCGGTCGTCGATAAGTGGGCGTGATGATGTACAATGGTGGCTAAAGAGGGGAGAGGAAAGGATATTAAGGAGGTTGTATTAACTAAACGTCTATACTTTATTATTATCTGTACTATGTCTATGTGTGTAAGTGTGTGTGTGTGTTTTTACATGCGTTACGCGCGGCGTGTGCTTCGTTTTATGAGCAATTATGCAAATTAGTCCACTAGTTGACTAGTTGACCGGGTTTAGTCTGCGTGTCTGTGTCCAGTTGGGTTACTAGTTACACTTTAAGCAGGCCACTCAAATGGCACACACACCAACACACACAAACACACACACATCATTCACTGGTGTAGCAAATTGTTCATTGTTGACACACACAAAAATGCATTCAAATTTATTTCATTTATTTTTTGCAAAATAAACAAAGACATTCAAATAAATAAAGTGCACTGAGCCAGAAAGTTAAGCTAATCGAATTCACTAACGCCGACTAGCAGTTACCCTATAAATGTATTTAATAATAAACCAAAGATTGTCATTAAATTATTAAAAACTTTTATCAGCGTACATTTCACTTTGCTTTTTATAAAGTTAAAAATTTTAAGTTAGATACCTATTGTGTATTTACAGGGTATACAAAAAATGCCTAGCATACAAACTGGCAAACTGTCTCAGAAAAAACTACTAAATTGATGTCCCAAAAATACATATCACATTTTTAACATTTATGTTGCCCATTTTAATGGTCCAAGTATGCAGGCCTCAAATTATAAAATTAAATAAATTGAATAGCGAACAATTTCAAGATTAAATCAGGTCGAAAATCAGACCAGCTTCATAGTTTTTCGATCATGAATAATGGCTTGTTTGGCATTTAACCATTTATTAGTTTCCTTTAAATACTTTTTTGCTTCAACAGTTCAATGTTTGCTTCTTTAGATATCTCAAAACTATCAACTTTAAGATACAACATTTAATCAACTCCCTTTATGCTATAATTAACTGATCTTAATTCTGAAAATGAAGTACGACGATCAAACTTCAATGAGTTGTCAATAATTCATGAATATGATTAAAGAATTTATCGAGTTAAAGTACTTAAAAATCGATTTCGCGAAAATTAAACTATTGATTTTCTAAAGGGTATTTACATGACTAGTATAAATGTATTTTTCATATTTATATATGTATATTTATATTCCCCCTTAAAGTTTGACATTGACTAAAGTGCATCCATAGTTACTTACTTACAAAGTATGCAAAGTAACTAGCACAGAGAATATATCCATAAAATGCGCTGAGAATCTTTTTCAATTGGCTTGCATTTGGAGAATATGGATCATCGTCATAGTGAGACCTACTATAAGTAAAGCTGTCCCCAGACCCCGCCTGTAACTGGAACAACCTTCTAATTTGGTGCTATTCAATGGCGTTAGTTGCTGTTGCTGTTGTTGTAGTTGTAGTTATGGTTGTTGTTTGTGGTTTCGGTTTAGAGGTTTCAATGCGCAATGAGCAATTTTCAAATTAGGCTCATGCAAATTTCGTATGGAAATTCTTTTTATTTGCATATTATTTATGACTGGAAGAGAAGGGAAAAGCTGGAGGAAAACAGAGTGTCTGTCATTTGATATATTAGCATTGCAACTGATTAACCCAGAAAAGCCAAACATCTGCCAACAAAAGACTGAACTAATGTGTTTGTGTGTGCGAAACTTGGTCAAATAAATAAAGCAATTCGATTGCATTGGTAACGGCTCGTTGGCCAAATAAAGCGCCTGATTATGACTGTAATTGCATGGCTCTAATAACAAATTGCTAAATGCAGATTATTATTATTATAGTTACTATCATAAGTAATTTGAAATTTCTTTTCCCAAAATCTATCATTTTCTTGTCTTGTTTGAATATTAAAACACTTAAATGTGTACTTCTTTTAATAGACTTTTTACCAATTTTCCTTACTTGTAAAAAGTTTAAGTTTTTATTCCTTGCTTCCATTTGAAGTACAAGTTTACACACGTCTAGAAAGCGAGCTTGAGAGGAAATTAAAACTGAGGTTACTACTACATTCCTCGTTCTAACTTTTCACCTTTCCCTTTAACACAATACAAAGCACTTGTGACTTGCAATTGAGCAAAACTTGAAACTTAAAAAAGCAATTAGTACAATTGGAAAAGAGTCGAAACCAATAAACAAAGTCGAGTGAAGCGGAAAATTGCAAGAAAAGTGCAACAGCAAAACTGTGATAAAACTATACGTCTGTCTATATACAATACAATACAATACACTATATACGTCTGTCCAAATATCATATATAGTAAAATAGTTAGAAAAATACTTATTTTAATAATAATGTGGAACAAGGCGAAAACAAAATGCAGATAAAGCTGGGAATGCACATGAGAAATGCGACTTAAAACTACGTACTTCAGTTATTAGTAATTAGTTTATTAGTTTGTTTTTATTTTGTTGTCTGCAAGTGCTCAAATTAGTCATAGATTAGTTCAAGAATTAATATTTACGGGCTCGGAAACAGCAATAAATGTTGGGCGAGTTTTATGAGCGACGCCCCCGACGGTTCCCATTGAATTGTGGGCGTGGCTGGTTGTTTTTGTTGTTGTTAACAGTTTTTGAGTTGTTGTTGTTGTAGTCGATGTTGTTGTTGCTGCTGTCGTTGTTGTTGTTTGAGCAGCAGCTGCTGTTGTTGTTGTTGTTGTAATGATGGTTTTGTTGTTGTTGGCATCGGATGATAACAATGATGACAATGGCAATGAAACCGTCGATAAGAAGGACATGGCCGATTCAGCAATGGAGGAGGAAGGTGCGGAGGGAAATTCAGTTGCATTTGAGGCATGTAACTGGACTTGCGCCTGACCCTGCCCCTCACCTTGCCCCAATGCGGTTGCATTGATGCTGCCTATGGGCGACCACAAATATGATGCGATAAATGACGACGAGGATGATGACGATGACGATTTGTCTGAATGCTGTTTCATGTACCATGTTATTTTGCCAGTTAGAAATAGAGCAAGAACAAAAACAAAAGACAAACAATTACAATATGAGATTGATGTATATGGCTTAGATACAAAGATATATTATAGGATATAGTACGTTTATAAGTAATTGATTTCTAACAGACACTTTCTTAGCCCTTAACTTAACATTCGATTAAGTTTAAGTAAGATTAAAGCTTGAAACGATTAATGTAGCGAGAAGCGTTTAGAGAAGTTCCAGACGTAAAACTGAACGAGAAAACTCTTATAAATTTTCTCTTTGAATTTTTATACTTCCTTAAGCTGATCTTAGAGTTAAAGCATTGAAAAGCACCTTCTGTTAATTTGACAATTGACGAATTTAGAGAAGTTTCAGCAACAAAATGACACAAAAATTATTACAAAAATATTTAGCTTTCACAATGACATTTTGCTTTTCTAAAATAAACAAACAAACAATCTTTGACCTAGTTCCTTTTAAATATAACTTGATTTCCAAATGTATTCTTAATTAGTTTCGTTATACACAAATTATTTATTGTATGTATGCTAGATAAAATGTCTAATACAACAGAAGTGAGAATGAAATGTGTGAGGTTTACAACTCAATCAAGACTCGAACTTGAAGGATTCTCAAGGTCAAATCATAACATTGGTAATTAAATTTGTGCAAATTACGCGATCGTCTTATCAATAGGTGCTATCTATCCATACTAAACATATACAATACTATCTATTACTATTGTTCATTATCTATTAGTAAATACTAGTAAAGAACGGTTGTGGGAGGGGGGGATTACTCACCTTGATGACCTCGTTGGTGGCGAGGGGCTGTCGGGACATGTGATATTGATAGAGCACCATATAGACACAGGTCGTGGCTACGAATATGGTCAGGTACATTTTAATGGATTTACCCAGCCCCATTTTGTTGCTGTTGTTGTTGCTCCCGATGCTTCCATTCATTTTTATATCTTTGGCCTGTGGCAGCAACATTTGCTCTTCCTTTTCTCGTCGATGTTGCTGTCGTTGTGTCACTGTTGTTGTTGTTGTTGCAGTTCTTTTGTTTTTGTTTTTTACGTGTTGGTCTTGTAACTCTACTTTGGTATTTTGATTTCATTCGTTTGGTTTTGATTGCAATTCTCTCAATTTTTGTTTTATTTTTATTATTTCGGTTTTAGACTTTTGCTGATATTTTAGTTTTTCATTTGCTTTGTGAGCATTATTTTCGTTCTTCACTTGTGTTGCTTTTCCCTCTTCCTCTCTTCATCTGATTGTTTCTCGCTGTGGGCGGCTTTTCTGGGCGGGGCGGTTGAATCACGTGCCGGCTACGCAGTTTTATCTAGATAGAATTACAACACTTGCTTAATTTAATAAAGTTTAAAGAATTTACAAAAATGAAATCAAGGTTAATTATAAATATACTGAGCTAAACAATTTAAGCAATCAACAATAAATTATTTTTCTTACTTTACTTACATTATTTCATGTTCTCACATTGTTGTCATTTGGGCATTCTGAGCCTGCAAATAAAAGATGAAAATAATTCAAATTCAAATATTTCAATCATAAAATGATTTAAAGCTGAAAGTTTTGAGATAATGACTCATTATTTGAAAAAAAAACTTGATTGATTAAAATCATTGAAATAATTTATAATTATTGCTCAAACTTTACCCCAAAAATGCAATTAAAAAGCAATTATCATTGAAACACAAGTAACGAACTGCTGACAAACAGATAAATTGACGCCTAATTTAGATTTGGACTGAATCAATATTACAGAAATTTTTTTGCTAGTGTTATACCATAGAATTACAATTATTTTTTTTTTATTTTGTCTTACAAAATAGTCAAGGACTGTGTGATTGTATATTTCTAGTAGTCACTGTCTATATAGACAGAACGATCAGTTCAAAATTGAGTACATTGTTCTGAAAGGGCATCGAAACTTCAGCGTGCGAAAATTACATTTCTTTCTAGTTGGTTTTTATTATCAATAAATATTAGATATTTTGGCATTTACTATAATTAGGGTAACTCAAATTGAGTCTTAAAGAAGGCTTAAAAATCAATTGATCAAAGGTCGTTGATTTGCTGACTATTTTATCAAATTGGCTGAAAGCGCATTGATGTCTGCAAAGTTACGATAGCGATAAAAGACTGTGTTTTACATGTGACAAGATAAAACAATTTTATTTAATTACTTTAAGAATTCATTCAGTAGAAGGCAATGTGTATATTTTAAACAATCAAACAACAAATAATTTACAAAACACATATTTGTGTTTACTGCAAACGTTAAACGATAATAGAGAACTATGTATTTAAAACTCTATTATCGTTAAACGCCTGTAATTAAAAGATATTTAGAGCATAAAGCTAAATTTTAATCACTTGCACTTAAAGCTGTAAGCTCTTAACCACTTTGATTGCATTTTCCTTAAACAATTTGTGTAACGCTGTTGTTAACTTGGCCGTTACATATTACAGTGTTAAGGAAGTGGGGAGTGGGTTTGGGCTGGAAAGCATGTTAACAACAACAAGCGGAAGTTTCCCTTGTTTCTAGTTGGAATACCCTATGGATAGTATACTAAAAGGTATGTCAGCTAAGCTTTGATATGTTTCAAATGTAATACCCTGTAAAGCTCAATAGTTAATTATTACAAATAATTGTGGAGCTTTACATATATTTATAAAGAGAAAACTTAAATTAAGTTTTAGATACAATTGGAATATATGTAATTGAAATGTATCAAATACCATTTTATCATAAAACTTCTAGATAGTAAGAAGGAACTTAATAAATACAAATGTATATGTATCTTAACTATAACATAAACTATCTTAGAGGGTGTCTAACTGTTATTAGTTCTTCCGCAAACTCTTCGCATTATAGATGGGGGCGTGCCTTTTGTTTGTTCGCGTGTTTAAGCATTTTTAAAAACATTTCGCCCAGTTGCTGATATTAAAGTTCAATGGCCAATTTTAAATTTTTTTTCGGTTTTCTTTTTGCTTTGCTTTGCATGTCGCTGGCAAATTTGGCGCCGCTTTGCTTTTTTCTCTCTACGCAATTTGCATATGGACTTTGCTTACTCTTATATCTCAAACGGTATCTAAATAGAACGTTAAAATGTACTTAGAGGTTCGCCATGCAATTAAACGAGCAGCGAGGTCAGTTATGAAAGTTCTGGCTTTAAAATGCTCAGTAATTTTGGGAATTTCTTTAAATTATTATGGAATATGTAGACTTTATTCTTACTTTTAACAGATAGAAACTTAAAAAACTCATTTAAAACCAATTAGTTAACTTTATTGTGTAATTAATTGTTTTTCAAATAAATTAAATTTGCAATATCAAATACTGCCAATCTAACTCTATCCCTAAGCTACGAATTTCAATTAATGTTGGACTTTTTATTGCAGTAAATTGCAAACTGTCTGTGCTGCTTGTGGGGCCAGGAAAAGCCTTAAATGAAAATTCATTTAACAAAATTTCGAAACAATAAAGTCAAGAACTGGGCAAAAGTCTCTGTAAAAACAATTTAGTGCGAGAACTTAACCCATTTACATGACAATTTCAGTCGCCTCTCCGCCCAACGAAACGAGGCACAAAAATCTCTGTGAAAAATAGAAATGAAACACACAACAAACAACGAGGCACACACATAAACAACAACACAATGCAAGGATGTGTGGGTGTGTGTGTGTGTGTGTGTGAGTCAGAGTGAATAACAAAATACCACAAGTGGGTGCAAACTAAAAAGACTTCAAATGGGCAGAGAGGGAAGTGGAAGGAAATGCGGAAACAGCAGAGAACTGGATACTACGAAACTCGCACTTGGGGACCCGGAAAAAGCTTTCAAGCGACGACCTGACAATGTCCTTGAATGGAATAATATATGATTGCAATTTCCATAAAGACAAACCTTTGTCCTTTATCCTTTGCCAAGCTTAGTTGAAATTGTAGCAATTTACAGTTTTTTTAAGTACTATTTTCTTGCCAATAACTCTTGTTTCAACTATAATTAAAGTAAATTTCTAAATTATATTTCCTTGCTCAGTTGCATCCTAAACTTCAGCAGGACAACTAAAACAGCTTCCGAAATATGACTGCCTCTTTTGTACGAGCTTTATTACAGCACTCGCACCTCCAGCAACATACTTTCACACCCACTGTTGTGCTCGCTATAGAGCTGAGACAAATTGTAGAATGCGGCAAAGTATAAGACTCTTAAAACTGTCTGGGACGCATTAATTTTGTTGTAAGGACAACTTAAATAGTCCTTACGAGTGCCTTTGCAGTTCCATTTCAATTCACTTTGCTCATAATCCCGACGCCAGGCGGCTCATAAAATGTGCTGAGGGCTGAATAGGATCCACATTTCGCATGTGGGCGGAATCAACAATTGCGTAACACTTATGGAGAAAAGGAGTAACAGGAGCGAAGGAGTCACGTACTCACACAAAAAGAAGTCGAGTGCATGAGCAAAAGTGAAACCGAGTCATGTGAAGAAGCAAACTCTTTGCTTGATTTGTAGCCGGAGCCTCGACCCAAAGCCCAGGCTCTAGAGTCTAGACCCCACACATACTCCACAACTTATTGCATTAGTCAAAAAAAGAAAATAATGGAAAAAAGAAAAGTGTAAACGAAATTCCCAACGACGCTGGCAAAATCATATTTCAAATTTAATGGATTAGCACCGAGAAATTCCATCTTGTGAATGTCTTCATGTGAACATGTGAGTTATAGTGTATCAAGTAATATCATATATCATCTACTATAAAAACCTTCAGAGCGTGCTAGTTGTGTTTTATGTAATGCAATGTAATGTAATCAAAATGTAACGAAAAAGTGTAAAAACGAAAGGAAAAAACAACTACTCAATGAAAAGTAAGCAAGTGAGAATACTCCAGTCGAAAGTTCGCGAATCGGAAATTTACCAATCAATTTAATCAGAATTATCTTCAGAACAAAGCAATGAATTCCCTAATACGTCACGGGACTTTCCTCTTATATCTTAAGATATTTTTAATAAAATATATTTACATTTTGATAAGATATTGAAACAATTAAATTAAATGGATTCATTTAATTTAATTGTTTCAATATCTTATCAAAATGAAAATATATTTTATTAAAAATATCTAAATATCTTAAGATATAAGAGATATTTTCATTAATTAGGCCAAGTTTGTTTACAAGTGAAGGACTGACGGTAAAAACAAACTATCAATAGTAAACAATAATATAATAAATTAAACATTTATCTCGACAGTCCAAATATTCAAACTATTCATAGTTAAATGTTTAAATGGCCAAATCAAAGTCCATAAAACTGATGAGCACAAATTAGTGAGGCAGGGCAAAGACTTATCGCCGGGCCATTAGACTAATGTCAGTTGGGCACAGTGGGACCGATTATTATTGTGACGGCACAAATAAAAGGATTATTATTAAACGACATCCGAATTGATTTATTTTATTCTATAGTTCTGCACATCTTGCCCATTAAACACAAATGGTGTGAAAGGATTTTGTCGATTTCTCAGTCGAGAACAAAGGACAGACACGCATAGGCGCAAAACTTTCAAATGTGACCGCCAGAGGGGGCAACTGTTGAGCCACCTTTCATCCAATATTCAGTTGGGTGTGTCCCTAGAAAGTTAACAACGCAACAGTTGATTAAGGATGGCCATAAAAAATGTATATAAACGAATTTGAATGCATTATCAATAGCATTAGAGTCACATTAGTTTGTAACTGTATAACTATTGAATCAGACAGATACATACATATATCAAAAAATAGAACCATCTAATATTGTATAATAATAATTAATATTTTTAAGTACAATAATAAAAACCATATTAAAATGATGCATTAATAGAAAATAAACTGTCATGCATCCCATTTTTTTAGCCCATAATTGAGTCATATTATAGTCAATAGGCCAACAGCACTTGGTCGTCTGCTATTACGAGTGCCTTATCTTTTAGACGTGATGAGTGGCACTTATGGCTACAAACTTTTAGTGGGCTCGTAAACCCTGTTCCAAGCCAATAAAAAAGATTTTTATTATATCTGTCTTCTAATTAAGTGTTTGGTTTTCGCATTTATAGCCATTTAACAAGTTAAGTTTCCGCCAATTTCATGATAAGACAGCTATCTATCTATCTATATAGAATCTAAATCAATTTTTGCAGTTATCAAACACTTTACAATGTTATGGTCATGTTATGTTATGAAGTGCATCAAACTTACAAAAACCGGAAATACGTAATTCAATTTCAGAAAGTTCATGACTGTAAGTTTCCGCAGAATTGGCAATTCTTTGTTTAGCAACAGTTTAACAAATATGAGTTCATTACAATTACAGTTCTTACATAATATTAAACATTATTTAACAAATTTATAGTTTCAGAATAAAAAAAGCATATACATTTTTTTTACATATTTTCTACATATTTTCAAGTTTTCCTTAGCTCTTTTTGTTAACAGGATAACAAGTTAAAGTGCCTAATACTTGTCCAATTAGTTTTTTCATTAGACGTTTCAATGCATTAGAGCTATTGAATGTAAGCTAAAGTTTAAATACTTTTAATTAATGGTCTTAAAATTTGTTGAAGCTACAATTTGCTTGAGTTCAAATATAGATTTACTAATTTTGTCATAGAAAGAAAGTATTCAGATACAAATACATACATGTATGTATTTTTATATGTATTTCAGCAGTGTTCATATCTCAAAAAAGGCGACTGCCTTAAGCTGCCTGCCGGCTAATGATAAAAACGTATATATTATATATACTTATAGAAACATATATGCTTGTTTTCATATGCAGATATTACTATACATGTGTACATACATATATGGGAAAGTACGTTTAACCCATTGGCACTTGCCGCGTATTGTTCTCTCTCTCTCTCTCTCTTTGATAACCATAAATTTATCATGTAGAATGTTTTGGTTTCGCTGTGAACTCATTTGTATTGTTCAAGAGTTGTTATTGTTGTTGTTGTTATAAGTTATGTTGTCGTGCGCCGCAGTTTTGTTCTTGTTCTGCATGAACAGCATAAATAGCGGGTTATAAGCATTGTATTTTACTTATTTACATATGTACAGGCATATATGTATGTATGTATATGTATATACAATGGTATTTGTAAGTATATGTCTGGACAATATAGCGGAAGTTGCGAACCGCCTATGGATATACTCATTGCCCATATCAGCGATAAGCAGCGACCATTACAAAATTGCAAAACTTAGTGCTGAGTAGTGATGTAATGAGTCGAGTCAAATATCGTTACATAGATATTGACAAAAATTAATCAAGTTGTCGATATATCTCCAAATAAAATTAATTTACCGAGTTTATTCAAAAAAGTATTAAGAAAAGGGCCATGTTAAATACAAAAACATTAAATTTAAGTAAATTTTGACTTGTGAAGTTGCTAGGTCGAAAATCAGATCAACTTCAAAATTTCATAACTTTACCAAAACTGATCCGATTTCGAAGCGGAATGTCATTTTGATCATGCATTTAGATAATTTAGATTAATTAATATTTGCTTTGAATTATCGGTTTTATGAAAAGTAATCTCAATAAAATTGAAAATAAATTGAACTTTATTAATCGAGTTAAAGTACTTGAAAATCAATTCCGCGAAAATACACTTTTAATTTGAAACCTTTTTCTCAAGCTTCATTTATTTGGACCAAGCCAATAAGCAATAGCACGATTACTAACTAATCTTAGGCATTATCTACAATATTCCTAAGGTATTTCTTAGTCAAACACTCTTGACTGAAGAGCTCTCACTTTATTTAGTTTTATTTTTTCAAGGACTCTCTGTAGTCTGCCAAATTACATATTTACTACGAGTAAGTTTCGCATTTAAAATTATTGAAAAGAAAATGTCATTTCTTTTCTGTGTTTTTCCCTTTTTTCCACCCCAAGGGGCAAGAAAGTGAAAAATGTTCAAAATTGGCAATTAAATTACCAAAGCAAAGCCAAAACAAAAAAAATAAAAAAAAACACAGAGAGAAACCAGAGACAACAATATGAGAAATTGCAGTGCTGGCAGAAATTCGCCAAAAGTCTCCAGCGAAATGAGTTCAAGTCGAATTGGACTGTGGCCCAGGGGTGGATGGAGAGACCCACTTGACAGCCGGCCAAGAAGAGGAGACAGTTGAGACTGCATTCTGCATTCCGGGTTGGAGTCCTCCAACCAATGCGCCAATGGGGAAATGGAAATGCCACTCGGGCCGGTCAAGTGATTCAACGTCAGGCGAAAGAAGCTAGCAAAACAAAGGAGCGGAAAATTCAATAGCTTGCAACTTGCCACAAAACACATGAGTTGCAGATACAGTGAACAACGAGGCTATTCGACTTGAAGATACCCTCTACAGTGAGCAGCTTATAAAATTGAATTTTAATCAGGGGAAATGCTTGAATATAAGATACCCAGTCCTCAATTCCTCAATTTACTCACTGACTGGGAATCAACGTGTAGGCCAAACGGCTAAGCGTAAAAAGATTAAATTTTCAAAAAGATATATTTTTATAAACAAAAATGTATTTAAGGAACAACTAAAATACTCTGTGCTTAGTTTTATATAACACAATATATTAAAAAGATAGCTAGATACAAACAGAATGAAATGGAATGGGCTCGACTATAAAATACCCAGTACGCTCTGAGCTACACAGCACATTAAAGAGATAGCTAACTATTTAGATAAATATAGAATTAGGGCAACTTTGAGCTCTTAATGTTAGTTGCATAGACATTTCCTATTTGATTACACGGAGTATCAAAAGTTGCTGTTTCCGTCGGCCTCAGAGTGTTTTGGCCAGCTTGACTAGCCTGCAAGCTCTTGTCAGCAAATTCAATTTAGGTTTATTTTGCGAAAATATTGCTGTTGTCCTGGCCTTTGGTCCTTAGTCCTTCCACGCACGCAGTTGGCATTTTTCATTTGCAGAGGCGCTCGAAATAGGTTACGAAATGGCATTTTAAAAATTTAATTGCCAACGCAGGACGCAGGAAGCAGTGCAAACTGTAAAAGGATGAGAATGTGAAGGAAGACGAGTACCGTCATCTGGATGGGATGTCTGTGTCTGTGTCTGTGTCCATTAAGGGAGAAGGGCAACTGCTTGGTTGGCAGGCGAAACTGCAAGTCAGCTCCAGGGGTTTCCGTGTCATGTTTGTCAAATTGAGTGAAGTCCTTTTCCTGCTCGTTGCTCCTCTTGTTGATGTTCATGTCCTGTCCCAATCCATTCCATTCACTTCAGCTCACGCAGCTGCCAGTCACTTGCCACAGCCAGAAAGGAGACGGTGTCGGAGTCAGAATGGAATGGAATGGCCCAGCGAGTCATCAAATGACTTGCGTGCCTAAGAAGACCGCCTCCTCGGACCGCCCAACCGGAAAATTCTTGCTATGAAATATATATATTAGCCAGTCGTCTACTCACAAAAAATCATTTATTGGGGATAGATCTGAAATGCTTTTACCAAATTATGATTGTTTAAAGTCATGAAAAACAGTTTCGCTTATAAATTGTGAAACCTTCCCATTTGTATCTTACTTATATAATAGTTTTATTCTTTATTAAGATTTATTTATCAAAAGTTTTATATTTTTCTTTCCTTTCCATTGAATCTCACTTGAGATAAAACACGACTTAGACCAACTGACAAAGTGCGACAAACTCAAGTTGCCTGCGGATACTTTTGTCTGTTTTTTGTTGCAGCTTCTCTCTCTCTTATGGACTTTTAACTGGCAGCTGACAGAATTCTGTGCTGTCAGTTGAAAGGTTTTTCGACCATATTTGCAATGTGTACAGTGTGAAAAGCATTTCAAATGGCTTAAAGATGCTGCTCTGACATATTTTGTCATCTTTTGTGGCAAGCCAAGCAAACAACTTGACATCGAAATGTTTTCAGTCACTTGAACTGTATATACTTCATGTCTACCAGCACTTCTGTCTATAACTTTAATAGAAAATGGAACAAACACTAAGATCATTCATTAAATAGAAACCCATTTGGAATATTAAAAATCAATACTCAAATAATGTTGAAACGCTAACGAATGCGACACAAGGAGTAATGGAAAATCTTCTTTTTTTACACTACTCCGGCTTTATTGTATTGTAACTCAAAGCTCTCACTGTAAATCTGAATCTACTTTAAGTACTTAAAGCCATACTTAATCCTTAATAGTTGTTACAACGTTTACGAATGCGCCACAAAGAGGTAATATAAAATCTCATTTAAGCCCTTGCTAGGAAAGTACAAACGTAATTGCAGCGAAACATGTAAAAAGCATGAAACAAGTGCACAATAAAACTCTTTTCAAATTTGGTGAATAAAAAAGGAAAAAGAAAAACTAGAAACAAGAGTTGTACGCAATCTTAATTGTCATAATCACAGCGAGGGGAGGTCTTAAACATACATGCATTCATATGTACTTTGTATGTATGTTAGTTACCATTCCCTTCCGTTGCGTTCTTTGCGGCGTGAAAAATTAAAACGTGACACAAATTACTCGACTCCTCGGGGCACACACACACACACACGCAGAGAGAAACACACTCATATACGGTTCCATTAACCGTTGCTGAGACATGGAGACATGGAGGGGCCAGGGCCGTTCGTGCCGCACTGCGTATGTCCCGAGGGGTTAAGGGCGACGAAACGCCTCCCGCATGTTGTCTATGCAACTCCCAATTGAGGTAAGTATGTATGTACATATGTTTGTGTGAAGAGGTTCAGAGGTTCTTCCTCGAGAGAGAGTGAGCGCAGAGGGGAACCTTTGTTAATAATTTTTGTGTTCGCAGATTTCGCACGCACGCACACGTGCCAGGGGACAGGACAGGACAGGCCAGTCAACAGTCCATCCCCACGCTCGTTTGCATATTGTGGAGGTCTCTGAACGCGCCACCTGAGCTCAAAAGTTCTTTGTTTCCTCCATCCTGATTTGATTAAAAAAAGATTCTTAAATCAAAAATGCCATAAAGTGAGTCTTTAATCTAATAGCAATCCCATATGGAAGCTTTGAATATACCATAATCTAACAAAGATATAATATAATATAAAGGTAAAATATAATAAAAATAATAATATAATAGTTTACTAAAATAGTGTTAAAAAGCAATTAAGTTTCAAAATTTTACTGGGAGGTCATTTATGAGAAGACAACATTTAAAATCAATCTAAGATTCGACTACTTCCTGAGAGATTTAGAAAATACTGCAAATCGAATCAGTTCATAAAGCTAAAAGAAAGGATTATTTGTTTAAAAAGGGTAAAAGTTTAAAAAAAAAAAAGAAAGCGAGCATTTCTTCAAATAACAGATTCCTAAAAAATAATATAATACGTGCGTTATAGGATTGCCGACTAAAGTACCTAGAGTATCTAGATACTAAAGTTATCTTTAGATACATTTCTCTGTACATCTCTATAATAGTTTGATTTAGTGCAACCATATGCTGGAGATAGTTTTATAATTATCACGAAAGTTTCTTAAGTCCCTACACCAATTTGTCGCTTGCTCTCTCTCCTTTCCTCATTCCCCTTTGCCCTCCTTCATCTTTAGCACTTCATTTTTCACGACCCGTCGCTCCAATTAGCAGCTGCTTAGCTAATTTCAAGGCGTTTGTCTGAGAAACTGGGAGACAACACACGACGCTAATAGAACGGTATAACACCAACACCATCAAACATTCATACTCTCACACACACAAGCTCACATGCAAAGTACTCACCTACAGCTCCCAGTTAGTTTGGGGCGGAACACGAGCGACGACAATTTGGATGCCCTTCGCCGTCTGTTCCATGCTCATCGGGGCACAAACTGTTGGTTGCAGGGGCAACTTTCGATTTTATTTCGGTTGATCATTTGCCGGTTTGGCAGATGCAGTTGTTGTTGTTCTTCTTCTGCTTATTTTTTTGTTAGTTACACTTATAACGATTCTTTTTTTTATTTATAACACGTTCTGTTTTGCACGAGTTTTCGTGTTTGAAATGAGAAATAGAAATCAAATAAGCGGCAGCTCCTTTTGTTGTTGTTGTTGTTGTTGTTATTGTTGTTGGTTGTTGCCAAAGCAACTTCAGGGCAGCAATAACAACAAAAGCAACAACAGAATGAACGTCAGGTGTGCCCCCCTCCCACTGCCATCACATTCAGCGCGCACACATAGCCGAAAAGTGTAAATTAAATGGTTAAACAACAAGAAAAAAAGTAGGGAACGAAACAGGAAAAAGCATCAGCAGCAGCAGAAACAACAAAAGCACGCACGCGGAAAAGGAAGAAGGAAAATCGAATGAGCCGTGAGGCGGACAAACTGTCGAATGAGAGAGCACCTAAGAGAGACAGACAGACACAGAGAGAGTGAGAGAGAGAGAGAGAGAGCTTGCTGTCTGCTGGCAATAACAAAACTTTTGCCTTGCCCTTTTGCTGTTTTGTTTGTTTCACTTTTTGCAGGATGCGGCGTTTGAAATACGTCTCCAGTTCAGCCACTTCGATTTTGTATATAAACACATATTTAAATATAATAATTACACCCACGCACACACACTCGCGCATTAACCGACGAAGTTGTTGCTCTTTTTCCTTGGTGACTATTTTTAAGACAACACTCCAAACGCACTTTGCGTTGTCCAGGCGCGCAAAGTGCCAGGCTAGAACTAAATGTAAATTGTAAGCAACAGCAACGGCAGCGGCAGCAGCAACGCACCCAGACACCCGCACGTACTGTTATTCCAAATGCGACTGAGAACCAAACGAACGATACGAAACGAAACGGAAACAAGAAACCGCTGCGCGAATTGATATCCATTTACAGTGCGCGCCAACTGCTAATGTACGTGCATGTTAAGTTTCTTAATTGATTTTGTGTAACGGAAATACATTTTATTCTCCTATTTCTTGCATACTATCCAGTAACGTACTACTTTTATTACAACATAAAATAGCATTTAAATTGCAAGGTGGGTGGAAATTTTAGAATAAGTCATAGCAGTCAGCAATTGCATGTCAGCAAAAGCACTGTGGTGCCTGTGAGGTGAAATAGTAGGTAGCAGTGCTGTACAAGTCAGCTACTGCGCAGTAGCATACATGTATGGTGAAAATGTTGCTCTAACAGTGCTCTGGTCAGTGCTGCCAACATTGCACTGTTAACGCGTATAACACTACCTGTGCTGACACTGTTGGGCTAACAGTGTTGGCACTCTTCTCTGTTAATTAGCAGCCCGATCTGGCAGCGACGTTTTTCTGCGCGCCAAATTTGAAATGGAAAAACGTGAAATTTTCAAAAATTAATTTAAAAAAATTGAGAAATAATTTAAAAAAACAACAAAATCCAAAATTAGGTAAAATAATTAACTATATTTAGAAATTGGTTTTGGTGGCAAAATTGAGAAAAAACCAAAAAAAAAATTGAGAAATAACAGGAAATTTGAGAGCGAGAGAGCGCGCTTTGCAGCACACTGGAGTGACTGGTGCGGCTATCTATCTTGGTGTGGTGAGTTTTAATGGCCGCCTTACCAGCTGTTTGTTTACTGTCATTCCATCGTTTCCCTCTTCTTTCGTGTTTAAGTTTAGTACAAGGTGAATTTACTAATAAGGTGACGTTGTCACCACAGCTGCTCTCTTTCGGGAGTACAAACATTTGACAGTATGTATGCAAACGTTGTCTCTGTCAGCTCTCTCTGTGAGCGGAGAGAGAGAGGTGAAAAATTGACTGTAGCCTCACCACATCGGACGACGTCACCTTATTAGTAAATTCACCTTGGTTTAGTAGAAAAAGTGAGCGTGACGTGCGCGGACCAAGCGAAACATCGCGGACGAGAATTGTAAAATTTGCATTTGCAACATACAAAACCTAATTTTATTAATTGCAAAGTATAAAATCTAAAACACAATGTCGAAAGCACATCCGCCAGAGCTGAAAAAGTAAGTAGTGTAGATCGCACAATCGTATAAATGATAATAATATTAAATGTGGCCTTGCAGGTACATGGACAAGCGAATGATGCTGAAGCTGAACGGCGGCCGCGCAGTCACCGGCATTTTGCGTGGCTTCGATCCCTTCATGAATGTTGTGCTCGACGATACGGTGGAGGAGTGCAAGGACAACACTAAGAACACCATTGGCATGGTGGTAAGTGCCTTGTCGTATTTACAAAAGTTCTTATAATGAATGAATGTTCTTGCTTTCAGGTCATTCGCGGCAACAGCATTGTGATGGTCGAGGCGTTAGATCGAGTTTGACGACAGTCCGAGTCCAAACTGAAGAATCCATCGCATAAGCAGTTAAATGTCAGCTATTTAACATACAAACTAGTCCTAAGGCTCTTAAAAACATTAAAACAAAACCTAATTCTGAAACTGATGAAAAAATCAGCCAATTCGAAAAAATAAGTCCGACGGTAGATGGAAATCTGCTAAAACTATAGTTTTAGAAATTAAAATATTAAGATAAATGCTTTAAGGAATATTTTAATAAATTGCTTTCTATTTAGAATTGAACACTTTTCAAAAAACTTACAACAAACTTAATGAGTAAATAGTTTCATTTCAGACCCAGGAGTTTCGAGGCAAATTATGGATTTGTTTAGTCAAAAACTTTTCGCAAACGAACTGCAACTAAGGCAATAGACCACAATCCAAAAACTAAACTACATTTGATTCGATGTATCTGCTTAAATACTCCACATTTCGAATATATACTAAGAATAAAATCTTTGGAGTGACCGTTATGGCAGTTAAACATTGGGATTGTCACATCTATGGATCGATGAACGATATCATGATGTAGCGGGTGCCCTTGGTCACGAGCAGTCCCTCATGGAAGTGGGTCAATCGACCGGGATGCATCAGCATCCATCCCTTCTTTGTCTCCGTGACGGAGCAGTTGTAGCGCAAAAAGTGGCAACCGCCTCCCTCGTAATCGATTCCCGCTCGATTCATGGCCACATTAATGGTGTACGTGGAGGAATCGTGATGCGGACGCAACGAGGGCTGCTCATCGGGACGATAGCGCACCATGAAGTTCATCAGCGAGCGTGGCGGCTGTTAAGGCACATAAATATTCAGTAATTAATTGAATCAAGTGATTCCAGTGTCTTCCAACTCACATTGTGGAAATAGCCCGTGAAGACGCGCTCCTGCAGAGGTCGCACAAACATTTGCAGGAACTTCAGATAGAGTGTGTCGAGTCCCACCTGACGCATGTGTATATCCCGAGTGGGCACCGCCTCGTAGCCACCCTCCAAGCGCTTGTCATTGTTGCTGCCATCCGACCACTTGCCATTGTCCTCCATAATGGCAACTAGATCATCACAGAAGGCATCTGTTACGATTTGGAACCAATAGACATCTGGACACGGCTGTGGTATGATCGTGCTCTCATTCAACTGCGCCGAATAATTTGGATGGATATACTTGATGGTCCAGTCGTAGCTATTGCTGAACAACGTATGGAAATCGGGACGCACAACGCTGCTATTAAAGTTATCCACATTGACCAGATGGCCAAGATAACGCTGGTTGCTGATGTACATGAAGATGCCCTAAAAATAAGAAAGGAGATTGTATTTAAATGTTTATATTTAAAATACATATTCAGGGGTGCCACAGAAATCGCTTTCGCTTGAATTTAACTTAAATTTGTTTGCAATTTATGTTAAATTCAAGGGAAAGCGAATCCTGTGGCACCCCTGAATGATTCATAAAAAGTGATTTCTGAATCTTCTTTTTACTGAGAAACACTTGATAAATTAATAAGAAGTTCATAAAAAATGTTGAAAATACAATTAATATAATTATTTTTAAGATATTCGTTTAAAAATTGAACTTACCGCATTTCTTAGAGAATCACACATGGCCATATCGGGATCGAACTCTTTGTGATCATATTTGATGGCTTCGAAGGCGCTGTGCTTGATCAGATAAATGCTCGTCACATGTGGCACATTGAACATGCCGCTAAAAAACGAGATATAGCAGATTAAAAATAGAAGATAAAAGATTTATGATTAATAATATTTGTTGTCTGACGCCGCACAGTCTATTTTGTAGATTTGCAACTATGTTATGGAAATGGAAAGTAGTGAGTAGAGAGAAAAAAGAGCAAAAAGAACGAGGGAGAGAGAGAGAGGGAGGGAGACTCGGATCGCAATTTAATTCAATCAGAATCAACAACAAAACAAGTCGCATTGTTGGACGGGGGCCAAACCAAGCGCAGCATTCTACGGTCAGATACGAGGATTGACGGATCGTACAAAATGCTCAGTCCCTGGATTATCCAGTGCAAAATCAAAACATTTGCTCTGCTCTTGCTGCTGCTATTGAGTGATCTCAGTCAGGTGGAGTCCCAAAGTGAGTAATCGATCAAGAAAAGATACATTTGGGTAGTTAAACAATTCCATTTTAGGAAGCACCGGGGGACGCAATGTGCTCCGTCGCAACTATACGGGCAAGAAACCTGTGGTCATTCAGCACAGATCACAGGATGCAGTCAACTATTACGATCATGAGAATGTAATGATTCTCCCAAGTTACAAACATAATTCTATAATAGCATGATCTCTTTTAGGGCGCCAAAATCATCAAATCATCACACTTTGAGCTCGACTATACGCTGGGACGCAAGATCACCTTCTTTTGCATGGCACAGGGTATGTATTATTATAAAACTACCAGTGAAAAGATGATTTAGTATTTAAATTTTCAGGAAATCCACGACCAACTATAACCTGGTTCAAAGATGGCGCGGAATTGTATCAACATCGTTTCTTTCAGGTAAAAGTTTTCCATCTAAGAAATAGTGCCAAGAATAGATCTAAAAATTAAACTTTTTAGGTACACGAAACTCATCCAGAACCAGATATAATTAAATCTAAAATGGAAATTGATCCCACAACACAAATGGATGCTGGTAAGTGACGAGTAGGGGAGAACGATAAAAAAGATAAAGATGTATTATACAAAACTTAAGATCATATCGAATTGTGATATATAATTAACCATTTCTCTCTTCAGGTTATTATGAATGCCAGGCAGATAATGAATATGCCTTTGATCGACGAGGCTTTCGGACCGACTATGCCATGGTTAATTTTTAAGAACTTCCCAATTACATGTACATCCTTTTGAGCTCTGTACTATGTTCTATATATAAATATCTGATATATACCGCTATGACTTTTAAGCTTCAAGTTCGTTTCTTTTATTGCGCTTTGATTTTTTTGCATTTGAATTTCATTATTATATTACTTTTATTCTCGACCTTTCTCGATATTGTCTGGTTATTCAGTTGGTGCTCTCCTCATTGTTTTTCTCTGTGTGCGTAACCGACAAATTGTCTCAATTAACTTATTTAAACAATTTTTTTGCATTTATTTTATTAAAATGTGTGCAAGCAAAAGTAAATCAATTGTGCCACTTCCATATGCAAAACAGTTTAGTTATGTATTGTCGTTTATCTACTATATCTATTGCACAGTGGTCAAAAGTTATTATAACTGGCGATAGTCTATGGATAAAAAATGGGTTTTGAGGAATTTGAGTGAGTTGTGAAAAGATCTATTGAAATGCCTGTTGAAATAAATGCAAAAACTACAAATTTTACAAGGAAAAAATTTGAAAATAATATTTAGTGTTAATAATTATAATTTACAATTTAATTACGAACTAAATTTGTACTCAATTCTATCAGATTATTATCCTTACAGCTGTTAATCGTTGATAACAGCGCAGTCTCCTTAATTCAAATGTAATGGTGGTAACATAAATGTCAAAGCAAGTGCAGTGTTATTTAAGTGCTATAAACTATTTAATGCAGTGATCATATAATTCGCACCACTGTGCACAATGCCAAATATGGAGAATATGTCGCACATTTGGGATATGAAAATACTACCGAAAGAGGTGGCCTTTGTTCAGCAGATCCAACAGCTTGTGGGCAAATCAAATCAAATGGAATTGAGTGAAATGTGGCAAAACATGCGAAGCTCGAAAGCAAAGCGAAAGCGATCTGAGAATCGGAATCAAACTGTGCGAGGCACTGTGCAACTGTCCGGATTAAATGGAAGAGACGCCAATTGTGGCAAATTAGATGAGGCACAACCAGAGCCAGAGCGAATGATGAGCTTGATAATGACGCGATCTGCGATGTGATATTGCTGCTGATTCAGTCGCCCCGCAGACGAGATTCGCACAGCAACGTTTTTGGATTGGGATTGGGATGCAAGCGAGGTGTCTGCTAATCTGCCTGGGCCTGAGCCTGGGCCTGCTGATGCTCACCACACCACCGGTGTGCGAGGCGCGTCGTGGTCGCGGACGTGGACGCACCAAATCGCGAGTTCAGATCGGTTTGCCCATCACGGGCAAATATCGCGATCCCGAATCGGATCAATACTACAACAACAATAATGTGAGTATTCAAAATTCAAGTTGATTTCCTGACATTCAAAGTTCTTTCTTTTTGCGCAGGGTGCTAAAATCTTGCAGGCCTCGCACTTTGATCTCGAGTACGTGCTGGGCCACAAGATCGCCTTCCTGTGCGTGGCCAAGGGCAATCCCCGTCCGCACATCACCTGGTACAAGGACGGCGCCGAGATCTACCAGCATCTGTATATGCATGTGCACGAGTGGCGCATTGGCGATGATCGGGTCAAGTCGAAGATCGAAATCGATCCGGCCACACAAATGGATGCCGGACTCTACGAGTGCACGGCGGACAACATGTACTCGATTGACAGGCGCAGCTTTAAGACAGATTTTTCGATTGCCTTCGATTAATGTACTCTTGGTAATATTTAAGCAATAAAGTTGATCCTTATGGAATATGTTTTCATGCTTACATCAGATCCCGCTTGACAATGTCCACATAATCGTGGGATCTCGCATAGTAGCCGCCATCGGAGAGTGCGCCCCAGAAGTTGCTCCACAGCTCGTGATACTTGGAGAACAGCGGTGCCACAAATTGCCTATGAAATGAATTTAGAATTAATCTGTAAGTCTGTAAAAGGCAAATTGTGGCAAGTACTTGTTCATGATGAGCAGCTCGCGGAGAACTTCGCTGTCATCGATGTGAGCGTCGCCGTCGACAAAGAAAATGTAGTCGCTGTGCTGCAGCTTCCCCTTGTCGCTGCCAACAGAGAAAGGGTAGCAATAAGTCGTCTATTATTTTGTATGTTGACGGGGATTACTTACAGCGCCAACTGTCTGCCCGCACGTTCGTCCAGCTCATCCGCGGAGAGCACAAACTTGGCGCTGGCATATTGCTTGCCCTGATTCTTCACATAGGCCTCGATGAGTTCATCGTGCAGTGGAGCATTGGTGTACATGAAGAGATGCAGATGGTCCTTGGGATAGTTGATCTTCTCAATGTTGGCCAGAAACAGATCAAAGAAGGGCACCGCTTGTGGCACCATTATAGCCAACGTAATCACAGGCAGAGCTTGCTCCTGCAAATAATGTATTAGACTTTGCTCAAACGGTAAGACCTAGAAGGCTGCGTTTCTCACATTCAACTCCAAGGGATACTCCTGGCAGAAGGTGCAAACGCCGCTGAAAGTCTTGGCCAGATAATTGCCATATGCATTCAAATCCACTTTGCTCAGTCCATTGCCATGGATAATGGCGGGCGTGGTCATGAAGTCAAGGTTCTGCAATATGCCCTGATTGGAATCCAGATCCACTTTCAGCTTCACATCGTTCTTGGCGCCATGCAGATTCTGGAAGAGACGCGATTGCGTGTCCAGTTTCATGCCCAGCTTGGCACGTTTTGTCTCATCCAGGAACACTTTCGTGTAGTACAACTGATCATCTCCAGTATCCTCGATGGTCTCCTCAAGCAGTGCATAAACCTGTGGCGCATAACCAATGAATGCTCCAGAGTTCAGATACCGTGATGCCTTGCCCTCCACCTCGGGATACTTGTTGGCCAGACTCTTGTCGGGCCAGCAGAACTTTTCCGCTGAGAACAACAACTTGGCGCCGGACTCCTTGAACTTTTCGACAATCTCCTCAAGCGTGGCGGTGATGATGACATCGTAGCTGCAGAAGAAACCATAATTAATTGGGTTTATCTTTATTGTAATCATAACTATTTACCTGTCTGTGAATAATATGATGGCATCCTGTTCATCCTTCAATGACTCAATGGCTTCACGTAGCAAATTAATCTTGACTCCGCCGCCAGCAGTCTTCATATCGCCTCCTTTCCACTCCTCGCCCATGCCCAGGGTTGTCACCTGTGAGGGGTGAATTATTAGAATTTAAAAAAAATTTTATTTTCGAACAACTTATGACGAATTTAATCTACATAAACTGGGATAAATTGAATAAAGCCGATTCTATAATAAATCAATTTATTATTTTGGGCAACCATTTTTACTGATTCATATAATACATTTGTGCTTCAATAAAATAATGAATAAATTTTAAATTATATATGGAGTCGAAATTATTATAAAATTTAATAAATGTTATCAAAAGCATCGCTGTTATTTTGTATCATAAAATAAAGGATTCATATTTACACATTTTATTCAACAGCAGCTACAACATTTAATAACATTTACAAAATTTAAAAATATTTGATATTTAATTAATTGCTGATTATCAAAAAAAAACTCATTAAATTCGGGATCAAATGTCAAAGTTCACACATTTCTCGGCATTCAAGTAAAATGTGAAATATAAGAATTTTTTTGAGAACAAAAGCCGGACTAACCGGCTTATCAGCAAATTTTGTATGTATATTTCTTCTTCACAAAATATTGTCGTCAAATAAGATTCGTATGTGCATTGTGAAAGATCAGTTTACATAAGGAAACCGGGCTCAACTTTTGGTGATAAGAACTACATAAATGGAAAGTTCTAAGTTCTAAGCTATCAATAGAATAGTCGGCAACAGAATTGTGCTAATTACAACTACAATTTCCAGTTGGCCCCCTTCTATCAACCGATCAGTCGGGACTACGTGATTAAAGACTATAGATGTATATACAAAGTAAACATCGAAGCGGACAGTCGACGACATGTGTGCACTATATGGTGGCCCATAATGCCTCAGCCAATCTGTGTGAGGCACATCAGAGATGCAGAGTCATCTGGAAGCCAACGCCGGATGCTTGGACACACACACACACACACACGCACACACACACAGTTTGAAAAGCCCCAATACAAAGTAATAATAAAAGTGTGCCGCAAAAGCGAGATATGTCAAGAGTTATACATACACTAGTCGGCATATTTATTTTGACAACATTTAAATTTAAATCTACTCGTTATTTGAACCTACTTCATGTACATTTTGGCATCAATGGAAAGGTCATTTCAATTCCGTTTGAATGATACAAAACTTTCCTTAACCCATTAAGTACCCATTGAAAATTTTGAATTTAAAAACACGTAATTTTTAAAACTTTTTTCCTCGATTTTTTTCAAAAAATTTTTTGATGCAAAAAAATTCCTCAAACAATTCTAATAGTGACTGCAAAAAGAATTTTTCAAAAATCTTTTCGCTAGTATTTTTAATAATTTTTTGAAAACTGCAAAAAATGACTATTTTAACCCCTTTTTCCTACTTTTCATACAAAAAGTGCCATTTTTGCAGTTTTTAAAAAATTATTAAAAATACTAGCGAAGAGATTTTTGAAAAATTCTTTTTGCAGTCACTATTAGAATTGTTTGAGGAATTTTTTTGCATCAAAAAATTTTTTGAAAAAAATCGAGGAAAAAAGTTTTAAAAATTACGTTTTTTTAAATTCAAAATTTTCAATGGGTACTTAATGGGTTAAGGAAAGTTTTGTATCATTCAAACGGAATTGAAATGACCTTTCCATTGATGCCAAAATGTACATGAAGTAGGTTCAAATAACGAGTAGATTTAAATTTAAATGTTGTCAAAATAAATATGCCGACTAGTGTAGATTGGAAACTCAGACGACGACACTTAATCAAATTTCAAATTCATTTGTTCATATAAAACAATATGAGCTCATTTAAATATGTGGTAGAACAATTATATGCAAAGAACATAACGGTAAAGCGATCTTTTATAGCTTGTAAAATGATATGCTTTTAAGCAAAAACCTGATTTAGAATGTATTGCGATTCTTCTTGTATAGTTTGAGACTAAAAACTAATGACAAAGCGATTGTAATGTGTTATATATCAACATATCAAACTAGTTTGAAGAATTGATGATAATTTTATTCTAGTCCAATTCTTCAAACATTAAGAATCAAGAACTTTAGGGAACATCGATTGGAATAAGAAAGAACATAACGGAAAATTGATAGTAATGCAATTAAATTTTAAAAGGAAGTCGATCGATTTTTAGTTTATTAAATGATATGCACACCAATAAAAATGCAAACTATCATAAAATACCACGCAAATTTATCATCTATGGAGCACAATTTGCATACCAAATGTTTGCAAACAGAAAAACGACAAAAGAAGACTTCCACAGAGTTCTGTGATCATAAAATTTACTGTTTTGACTGTGCCCATTTCGATAGAATTTGTAAATTTAATTAAATTTATTTATTATATTTATTTTTAAGACCTCACCTCAATATCGTAGACGGTTGCGGAACGTATGTAACGACGATATCCATCGGTTGGTTCGCTGGCCACAGTGAATACTTTGACTTTACCTATACAATTGGAATGAAAGATTAATAAAAGGTGTGTTAATTAAATTAATAAAATTATATTATTGTTTTTTTGATCGATTAGCAGATATGATGTAGCTCTGTAAAACTTAAATTGATTTATTTTTATATTTAAGAATTTCAGCTCTACACAGTTTCAATAAAAACTTAGCTCTACCCAATTTGACCTATTTGCAAAGGGTACAGGGTATACAAATGTATCTAGAAACGATTGAATTTATTAATTTTTATATCATTTGAAAAATGTAAAAAAAAAAAACAGTTGAAAATGTACTCAATTGTAGATATGAATATAAACGTTTGTAGATACATAAATGCTCCTTGATTCTCTCTATCCTCCAATTAGAACACAGGAGAGAGAATACATATTGATAACCCAATTTTAGCGTCAGGGACACGGAAGCTGGCAAATGTATGCGAGTAAATAAATCATTCACAATTTATGCATGTCATAAATTAATTACAGAAATTCTAAGAATTGCCATAAAAAGAAAGAATCAGAGCGGCATCTAATGCACATCTTTAAGCACTTGAAATGTAAACGACCGCAAGGCGGATCAAAGAAGGGAAGGGGGCAGTGGAATGTAAACAAAAACCACAATCAAAAAGATACACACACACAAAGAGTGTAAGAGTGCGCGCATGTGTGTGTACGCAGGCTCGCAACGTTAAATGCAAGCTATTTAATATTTTTTAGTGCTTTTTTGCCTGGCTAATTCCAGTGATGAACTCATTGTAATAGAAACTAGGAACATACCATTCAAATTGGACTGCGATGCTGTTGCAGCTGCATCCACAACTACTTCGGGGGCAGCGACAACCCCATCGCCATCGGCAGCGGCATCTCCATCAGAAATTGTGTGGGCTCCTTGCAGCAACAACAACAGCGATGCCATAAACAATAACAGCATCGCAGATGAGCGCAAAAACAATGCGCCTTGTTTGTGGTTCTGCATAGCGTTCACTTACTCACACTCTTGCACTTGCACAATTTGAACAGACAGACAGACACACTTCTACGTTATGATAATTGTTGCATATTCCGCGAACAGAATTTTATTTCAAATTACAACAAATTATTATTATTATTACAAATTCTCCGCTGCGCAACCAAACACAACAACGAAGAAAACATGAATGAATCGCGAGCAGAGTGCGAGCATAGTAGCAGTGTTGTGAAATGCTTGTGGAATACTTAACTGCTCTCTGATATCGATAGTTTTGGTCAACTGACTTATCGAGCGATAGAAATGGCAACTATTGGCGGTAAATTTAAACTAAAAATTACATTACCGTTTATTATCTTTTATCTGTTATGCCAAAGATAAATATGCCAAATATGTTTTTTTTAAAAGTAGTTTGTAGATTGGCGCAAAACTTAAAATTTATTCAGCGTATTGTGTAATATGAGATATATACAAATAACTGAGCGATGTAATAAACAATATATGTATATGTATTTATAGTTACATATGTATTTAAGGGTTAGCAATTAAATATGAATTTTAGTTTGCATTGCCAGCTTATAATCTCGCCACATTGAGCATGTACACATTAAATATATATTGTCTGAGTTGAACAAATTGTATCAAAAATAAATGACAAACTCAAAAAGAAACTAAAACTCATCAACTTATTAACTTATCATCGTATCGTATTATCGTATTGTATCGGAGGTGGTTTCAGTTGCGACGCTGGAGGTATGAGACAGTCAACTTGTTGTCGTGGGACGACAGCGACTACAGCATGCCAAAGCCCTTGGAGTAGTTGATTGCCTTGAGCAGACGCTCCTCCAGCTTCTTCTTGCTGCTGTATTCCGGCAGCAGCAGGACATTGAAGCACGTGTGCGATGTGGGCAACCGATCGCTGTCCGGCCCATGGCGTGTGATCAACAACCGCAAGCACTTCAATCCGCCCACAGGCACACGAGCCGAGCCAGTGGTGAATTCCAGCAGCTTGCGCTTCGACTCGTGCGGCATGGCGTGCACAATGCTCCAGAAATCCTGCACGATTTGCGTTTCCTCCGTGTAGCCGCCCTCGTACTCCGTTGAGTGCTCCAGTTCGACGAAATCAAATTCCTGCAATGGCCCCAAAAAGAGAATCAATATAAATCCAAGCAGATTCGGACTCAGCTGAACTTACGCGACTGCCGCAGACCAGTTTCTCGATCTCCTCCGGCCTGAAGAGCAGCTTCAGCGGCGACTCATCCGTGACCATTTCAAATCCCTTGCGAAAGGCCTTAAACTGCTGCTGAATATTCACATTGAGCAGGAAATCGCTGTACAAATTCACAAAGTGTCGCTTATTGTGCTGACCCACAAGGACCTCGCTGCCATGTGGCACCAGTTCGTGTTCCACCAGCTCGCCAAACACATTGCTATAGCTGATCTTGAAGGTCTGCTCGAACACCTCCTCCATGTCCATGCCCTGGTAATCGAGCATGGCCTGTAAGCTCTTGAAAAGCGTGGGACTCCAATCGCTCAGATCATAGAAGGTCCCTCGGTAGCCCATCAGCTTGCGATAGACAACCATGGGAAAGTTCACAGCCAGGATGACATTGTTGTAGATGGCCAGGCCAATGATGATTCCAATTAGCGTAAACTGTGCGCCATTCTCAAAGGGTGTGGCATTGAACCTGCGTGGAGAATATAATATGGTCTCATTTGAATATTTAAAATTTGATTGCCAACTTACCACATGTTGTTGGTCTCCTCCTGCTGCACAAACATGCCAAAGGCTGGATTGAATATTTCCTCAACGATCAGTTGAAAGAACTCTTTGGATACGCCGCCCTCATCGATGCCCTGCTCGCCCACAAACTCCACCACCAGCTGCTTCTTTAGATCCTTTGGATTGCTCATCGCCACCAGTTCGAGCTGCAAATACAAATCAAAGCAATTGTTTACAAGTTCAATATAGAAAAAAGAGATTAATCTTACACCGATGAGTGCATCATTGATCAGCTGGTCGCGGCGCACGGTCAGCTTGAGATCGGGCCGTGCTCCCTCCTGGCCATCCTGGCCAAAGTTGTTGAGTATCGAGTAGAGGGAGGAATAACGCTCGCTGTACATGCGCATCCGGCAATCGTAGTACAGCGCATCCACCTTGGTGGCCGGCGTCAGGATGAAGGCGTACAGCATGAAGCAGAAGTAGTTGGTGTGACTGGAGCCCAGTTCGCTCTCCATCGCCAGCGTCTTGTAGCTGAGATAGTCCTGATGCATCTGAATGTGCTCGCTGAGCGCCTCGTTGTAGAATTCCTCGAGCGGCACCAGCGGATTGCGACAGTCAATGTACGAGACCTGCAGGCATTTCTCCAGCGGATCCTCTGCAAACTTGGGCATGTGCGGATGCAGCATTGAGCTGTAGACAAAGAGATCTTCGGCCTCCTCGGACGCCGAAGCAGCAGCCTCATTTTCGTCCTGCTCCTGCAGTGGCAGCCGGCACGAGGGACGCTCCAGCACGCTAGCCAGGATGTTGGCATAGTAAACAATCTGTATGAATTGAAATTTAGGATAAAAAGTGATGTAGGAATAGTTTAAATCCTTTGTTACCTTCAGCACTTTGGTCACGCTTATGATGTGCTCGTTCTCGCGCACAGACTCCTCGTCGAGGAGCACCTGCAGCGTTATCTGCTGCTGGCAGGAGGACAGAAGCACCTGCAACTGGTCCGGACAGTATTCGGCCCAGATGTGCGCCAGACGCGCCTGTGCCCGCACTGGCATCGCGGCAGCCGCATGGCAAAGCTTGGGCAGCACCTGATCCACATACTCCATGTCCGTGACACTACTGCTGGCCGTAGCTAAGGGCAGAGCAATCAATCGGTTAGAAGGGATCGGATTTCACGCCAGGATTAGCTATACTCACTGTTCGTGACCATGTCGAAGCAGATGACGAGGCAGTGCAGCACCTGCTCCCACGAGTCCTGCCGGTAGAGCCGCAGGTAGCGTATCACATCCGCCAGTTGGATGACACTGCTGGTCAGCTTCTCGGATATACTTTGGCAGGAGGAGTTGAAGAGCAGACGCTTCACATGTCGCAATCCCCGAAAGTCCACCTTGGTGCCTTTCTTTAGGAACTCCTCTAGCTGTTCCTGCCTCGACGAACCCATTGGCTCGTCCTCATCCTCATCGTCATCATCCTCGCCATCGCCATCGCCATCAGCATCCACATGTCGCTCCTCATTCAGTTCACCCTCCTCTCGCTCCACTTGCTGCTCCTGCTGCGCGGGCAACGTTTCCTCCGCACGCTGTGTGCTGTCCTCATCCTTGTCGTGCTCACCCTCCAGCTGACGCCGTTGCTCCTTGTTCAGTGTATTGATCTCCTTGGGCGGCAGATGTTGACGCTCCTGGCCCGGCCGACACACGAAGCTCTTGCTCAAGCGATCGACGCTGGAGAAGACATCGCTGAGGGCAGAATAGAGTCTGTCGTAGCTGCCTGTGGCCAGGCACTGTTCATAGAGTGCCTCTAGGGATTCCGCATCCAGACACTCGACAGGTGGCAGCGTTGGCGTGCAGGCATCAGAGTCACCAGCTGTTGTTGCTGTTGCTGATGTTGCTGTTGCCGGTGTTGTCAGTTGCAGCATCTCCTGGAGCGTATTTATGCGCGGACTCTTGCTGGACTCAATGGCATTCGATTGGGATTGGGACTGAGTGCTGGTGGTGGTGGTTGTGCTGGCGGAGGTGATGGTGCTCGTGGAGCTGCTACTGCTGCTGCTGCTGCTGGTGTCGTTCGGTGACAGCATGTCCACATCCTGCTGCTGCGGACTGGAAGGCAATCAATGTTAGATTGAATCAATGGATTTGGGACTACAACTGCCATCAACTCACCTGTTCACTATCGTCGTCGTCACTGTGGGCGTGGCATTATCGCACAATTGTGCGTCCTGTGAGAAGAGCTGCAGAGCGCGGGCTGCCACCTCGTTGGGCGTCATGGGCGCCACCTTGCCGCTGGACGCGCAGTTGGCATTGGTGCAGTGGGCATTGCCACAGCCCGACTGCAGCTGATGAAAGTAGCGCTGTATAAGGCTGCGCACCGCCGAACGTTTCATTTCCGGTGTGGCGCGTCCCCCTCCCCCGCCTCCCGCTCCACTGGCAACTGACGCCGCTGCTGCTGCTGAGGAAGTTGATGCGCTGCAAAGGAATGATTTATTTGATTAAAATCCAAATAATATTAACATATAAATCACCAGCTGTGCTCACCTTGAGACACCTGGCAACGGCAACGGCAAAGGCAACGGCGATGTCGATGCTTGCCGCGCCTTCGGTTGCTGCTGCTCGTGTTCCTCGCCGCCTCCGCTCATTGAGCGTTCGTCTTTTTTATCACTTCTCCTTGTCTCCGATTCAATAAACTCCTTCCTTTGGCGACACTTGTCGCGCCCGCTTCACGTTTCCTTTGTGTGCTAATTTGCAATGTTAAATATGCACTAAAAAAGGGTGTAAAAAAATCGATGTCGATGTCCCTTTTTTTTTTTGTTGGTTCTCTCTGTTGCTTTTGACTCTCTTAAATTTTGCACGGCATTCGTTCGCTGAATCTTTTGGGTATTTTACACAGTTTGCACTACTTGATGACGATGCATAAACAATAATTTATTCGTTTTGATATATATTTAAACAAAAGTTGTGTTTAGAAAAACCCAACCAAGGCAGAGAACAGAGTGCCTTTTAATATTGAAAATCATCAACATTAAGTGTTGCAAAATGTTGGCAAATACTCAACTTGAGTGCTGCCAATATCTGCAATTTACAATCGCTTACGCGCGATGGAATAGCTATCGATTTTTGAATATGCTTCACAATATAGATTTCATTTGGACAATAATTAATATTTTAATAACAATAATATTACAAATACAAATGTAAGTGCAATTTATTTATAGCTTCAACAAGAGTATTTATAAAATACATACAGAGATGTCGTCAACTTGAGTTCTGCCAATATCTGCAATAGCTTGGGCGCGATTAATTGCATAATTATCGTTTTTGGAATATGCTTTGCAAGATTTCACTGGGACAGTAATAAATTTGTTAATTACAATTTATTAATGGCAACAGCAAGTATATTTAAAATATATGAACAGAGATGTCATATTTTATTCTTTGTATTCAGAGTGTTTTTGATATTGAAAGCCATTGACATTAAGTGTTGCAAATGCTCAATTTTTGAGTGCTGCCCATGCTTGCATATAACTATCGTTTTATCGCGATTAATTGCATATCAATATCAATGCTTGAATATGCCAAGAGATTATTTTATTTAATAATAATTATCTCTCTAATTATATTACTAACAGTTTGGCAATTATGGGAAAAAATCTAAGCATAAACTTCATTAAATAAAACATCTAAATGAAAACGATAAATGAGCATAGGATTCATTTCTTTCAGTGTGCGGTTTTATCGAAAGAGTGTTGAGTAACACGTGCGGGTCTGTTTTTATCAGCTGTGTCTCATTTTTCTTGCTGCCTGCTTATTAACTTGCTAGCCAAAATAGAATAATAAGATTGACAAAGCGCAGCGAGTGTTAAAGAAAAAGAAAGTCAACACATTAGCAAAATAAACAACAACATGAAGTGGAGAAAAGCAGCAAAAATCAACAACAACAACAATAACTGAAAAGGGCTGAAGACTGCGAGAGGTAAACAAACAACAACAACAACAAATTTGGAGTGGGGCTGCTTCTGATTGACGATGACGTCGACGACGACGGCGACGGAGAGTGGCAACTGCCAGTTGCAGCTGCAGCTGTGCGTGCGCGGCAATGTGCCGTGGCAGGAGCTGCCGGTGCATCTGCGCTCCATGCTCCACGACAATCGGCGCGACTATGAGAAGTTCGTGTTCAACTACAGTTTGAAGAATCAGCTGCGCTTTCGTGGCAATCTGGCCTCGAAGGTGTTTCGCCAGGAGCAGCGCTACTACGAGCTGCTCATCCAGAAGAACATCAATGGGTTGGGCGTGTTTCCCTATCATCTGGCGGACATTGTGACCAAGGGATTGCGTGTGACGCCCTTCAACTATTATCTGGACGTGCTCAGCCAGCTGCTGCGCAGCGACAAAAGCTACGACACGTTGCCCAACTTCACGGCCGCCGACTGTCTTCGTGTCCTGGGCATTGGACGGAACGAGTATCTGGCCCTGATTAGCGAATTGAAGACGCACACGCCGCGTTCCCTTCTGTTCAGTGCCAAGCCGAATCCCTTGGACTTTCTGCCCCGGCTGCCGGTGCGCGTGCACATGGAGCCCTGGTGGCGACTGGACATTGGCTATGTCCTGGAGACGGACATACGTCTGCTGACGCCGGCGGAGCGCAGTTTGCTGGACGATCTCATTGATTTTGGGGCACAGCCGGCGGGCAAATGTGACTACCAGGTGGTCCAGGGTCTATACCGCAAGGGACTCATCTACTTGGATGTGCCAATCAGTGGCGAGGATCGCATATCGATTCCGCCGTTGCGCAACTTTGTCATGAATCGCGTCAGTGGCGATTACTTTGAGAATCTGCTGTACAAGATCTTTGTGAGCGCCGACGAGCACATGAGCATCGCGGAGCTGGCGCAGATGCTGCAACTGGAGCTGGACAGTGTCAAGCAGGCGGTGAGCTTCATTTGCCGCCTAGGATTCGCGCAGCGCAAGCAGACGGAGCACGAACAGACGGGACATGGACATGGAAATGGAGTTGGACAACATGCCAGCTGGGCGGATTACAATGAGCAACAGTTGCCGCAGACGCCGCAGATAACGCCGCTCACTTACAATCTGCACGCGAGCAGCAGCTTTGATCTGGACCAGCAGTCGAGTCCCAAGACGCCAAAGAAGGACAAGGAGAAGGACAGCAGTTCCATTGGTTATCTCTCCTCGGACGGCAATACGAGTGACTTTAGTTTTGCCAATATGGCCACGCCCACGGCGCCCACACACAACAACAGCAACAACAACAACAGTGATGACCAGGAGCTCAGCTCCGAGCTGGAGGATGTCAGCGAGCGCACGACCACCACAAAACCAGCAACAGTCGCTGCTCCAACTGCAGCCACATCCGCATCCGCCAAGAGCGGCAAACGTGTGGGATTCCTCTTCGATTCTACGCTCACTGCATTCCTGATGATGGGCAATCTGTCGCCGGGTCTGAAGAATCATGCAGTCACCATGTTCGAGGTGGGCAAGCTGTGCGAGGAGAGCCTCGACAGCTTTCTGGCCGAGCTGGAGCAGGTCTCGCTGCTCGATGCGGAGGGCGAGGGCGACGTCTCCCGTTATTTTGCCCATGCGGTGATCTTGCGCTCCACGATCTGTTCGCTGCGCCCGTTGCTGCCCGGCGGGCTGGATCTGTTGCGTCTGGAGTGCCTCGAGGGACTCGACTGGCAGACGCGGGATCGTGTGCTCGAGAAGAAGTACAAGTTCATTGTGTCGGCGACGCCGTTGACGGCGACTCTGAGTCACATGTTCAGCATTCCGTTCTTTGGCCAGTTCATGCGCAGCTCCGATGCGACGACCATGTGGAGCAAGCTCTTCTACAACCACATCACGGGTGAGTGGACGGCGTGGATTCGATATACGAAAGTCGGAATACAAAAATTCGGAGAAATCAAGTTAGGAATCGAATAATAAGGAATCCAACAGTTATTGGGAATCCAAAATTAGGAAGACAAAAATTGGAAAACCAAAAATTTGGAAAACAAAAGTTAGAAAAAGCCGAAATCAAAAATATTTTAATATAAATCGCACGATTTTACGAATACAAAAATTCGGGGCAATAAAATTAGGAATCCAAAAGTAGAAATCGAATAATTAGGAATTTAATATGAAGAATCCGAAATTACTAATACAGTTATTAGGAATCCAAAATTAGGAAGACAAAAATTGGGGAAGCAAAAATTGACAAGACATAAATTGGGAAAACAAAAGTTAGAAATCGCGCGATTTTACGAATACGAAAATTCGGAGAAATAAAATTAGGAATCGAATATTTAGGAATAAAAAATTTCGAATCCGAAATTACTAATATTGATTATTTATTAGGAATCCAAAATTAGGAAGACAAAAATTGGGAAAGCAAAAATTGGCACTCATAAATTGGGAAAACAAAAGCTAGAAAAAGCCGAAATCAAAAATATTTTATTATAAATCGCGCGAAATAAAATTAGGAATCGAATATTTAGGAATAAAAAATTACGAATCCGAAATTACTAATATTGATTAGTTATTAGGACTCCAACATTAGGAAGACAAAAATTGGAAAAGCAAAAATTGGAATGCAAAAACTGGGATAACAAAAATTAGAAAAACAAAAATTGGGAAAACCAAAATTAGAAATTAAAAATCGCGCGATTTTTAATAAGATATTTTGGATTTCGGCGATTTTCTATTTATCAGCAAAAAGACAATATTTGTCGAACCATTTGTTTCAAAATCTACATGTTTATCTTGTGTGCCGCATTATTTAAAAAATCAACAATTTTTTCATCTTTGTGTTGGTCGTATGCATACTTGTTTAACAATGATTAGTAATCATAATCATTAGTAACTAGATTATTTTTGCTTAAAAGTTGAATTAATGATTAAATTACGAATATTTTCGGTTTTGCCCAATTATTTAATGATTACGATTACAAAAAATCTAAAATAATTTAAAATTTTTACAATTATTCAAAAATAATCGGAAAAAATCAAAAATAATCAAAAATAATCTTTTAGATTATTTATGACTATTTAATAAAAATAAAATTATTTTCAATTTTCACAATCAAAGTAGCCAAAATAATCAGAAAAAATCCGAAATAATCAGAAAGTTTATTTTTGTTTATTTTTGATTTTTTTCTGATTATTTTTGAATAATTGTAATAATTTTAGATTATTTCTGATTTTTTGTAATCGTAATCATTATATAATCACAACATTTTCAATTGTTGATTAATTAATTAGTAATTGATTAATTGATTAGTAATTCTAATCGAAATTTAACAGGTATTATTTATTATTATTTAAAAAAAAAAAACATTAACAATGGACAGTAATGCTATAGATACAAAATTTAAATTTAAGACGGTTGTCTACCCTTTCATATTTCGATTGTTTTTTTTTTTCGAGCCTATCTCCAATGACTGGAAAACGAAAGATATTTTTCTTTTTCTTTTTGTTACCTAATTTTTGTAACCTGAACATTTTTCTTAGTTGAAATTCCTAATTTATGATTCGTAATTTTTTCTTCCCAATTTTGGATTCTTAAAACTTTATTCTTGGTTTTCTTTGTTCTTTTTTAAAATTCCTTAAAAAGTTTCGGAATTTGTGTGAGGTACCGACAGTTTGAACTACCTTTAAATCCCTACTCAATGATTCCTTTTTAGGCTATGGTCCGCCCAGTTTGCTGTTGTGTCGCGGCACGGTGTTGAAGACGCTGCCCCGTCTGTTTCTGGGCTATGGCAAGCTGCTGGTGAACATCCTGCACTCGGATGCCTATGTGCTCAACTCGGAGAGCTTTCGCAATCTGAACGAGCAGCTGAAGAACGGCTGCATTCTGCTCCAGGGATACGGCATACGCGCCGCCGGCCAGCTGCACTACGAATCCTTTCCATTCCAGGCGACAGATGCCCGCCAGGCCAAGTGGGCAACGCATCGGGCCGTGCAGAAGCTGGCCGATCACTTGGATCTGCGCCGGCAATGCGGCTACATAACATTCCTCAATACGGGCGTGCCGGATCTGGGCTGCGAGGAGTACGAGTTGCAGGTGAAACTGAAGCTGCCGCAACGCAAGCGTCCACAGGCGGCGGCAACGGCGGCGGCCAAATCGAATGTGCCAAATGCTGATCAGCTGACTAGCTATCAGCTGAGGAGTCCCGACGAGAATCACTTTGCGGCCACGCCGGAGCATGGTCCGGCCAACGAATACACCTCGGCCGACTGCACCCAGCTGCTGGCCAGCGAACTGGCCACTTGCAATCAATCCTCCTCCAGCCACATCATTCGCGGCGAGCTTATCTCCGAGAACTCGGTGGAGCTGCCCATTAACCAGGTCGCGGAGCTGTCACCAGAGCCCAGCACCGAGGATTGGACCCTGCTCGAGGTGAACTTTGGCGTTCCACTCTTCGATGTGGACACAAATACACGGATCTGCGAGCAGCTCGTGCAGCAGCTGAGCAGCGATGCCAATCTGGAGACGCTGCCCGAGTGTGCCCAAGAGGCGCAGGCGTTGTTCCTCGAGTTTGTGCGTCAATGCCTGTACTTTGAGGATGATCCGGCGACGCCGGCACAGTTCCGGGAGCCACTGCAGCCAACCAGGCCGTTGCCACATCCCCGCATCAATCTGGCCTTTGAGAACGGACGCGTCGGCTACTGGAATGGACGCTAAATGACGTCACACTTAATACATTCTAAGACCTCCTCCGCTTCCTCCTCCCAGAAACTGATCCCAGTATAGCGTTGTTTATTTTGTATCTGTTTACCCTGGGCCATGTATAAAAAGTGCTTATATATATATATATGTATGTAGACCTAAACCTTATCAGCCCACGAGCCATTAGTCAGCCCGACAGTTGCCCATTCCCCCAATCCCCCAAACTCCCCTCGTATTCCGTTTTTTATTAGTTATGTAAGCTTTGGCCGAGTGGCAATACGCGATCCAAAGGCAAACACACAAACACACACACACACATTGACACAGATACTGCTCGTAAACATACCATTTATACATACATATAAATATGTATCTCTAAAATAAATGCAATTTTAAAAAAAGCTGTGTGAAAGTTTTCATTCTTTATCTGAGTTTTTATCAATGATAGGAGTAATAATTTATATCCGATTGAGCTCAAAATCGAATTGACATTCTGCAGGGAAATCGGTTAAGTTTTGACAAAGTTAAGACAGATTGAAATTTTTGAATAAGTATGGAAAAAGTGGACAATACGGGATTAAATTAAATTTTATAAATTAATACAATTTAGATGCAAAATAAAATTAATAGGTCAAAAATGATAAAATATCGGGTGTGCTACAGAAATCTCTTTCACCTGAAAAATTCAAGTGAAAGAGATTTCTGTAGCACATCCGTATACTTTTCGTAAAGAAATGAGTTACGCTTCAACAAAGTTATGATTGAAATATTTTAAAAAATTTCAAGGGGAAAGTATGGAAAAATTTAACAAACTTGGTAAAATTAAAACATTTTAAATGAATAAAATTTTGATGCAAAATTAAATTGAAATGAAATCAAAAAATTACCAAGTACGATATTCGCAGCGAAATAATAAAGTTCTATTGCGGAATAAAATTATAGGTTCAAAAAAATGATCAAAGTTGTAGTAGATGAAACTTTTTAAAAAATTTCAAGGGAAAAAGTGAACAATTTTGAAAAAAAAAAACCTTTGGAAATAAATAAAATTTAGATGCAAAATGAAATTAGATGTAAAAAAATGTTATGAACGTTGAAGTTTTTTAAAAATTTTCTAGGGAATAGAATGGAAAATTAGGACAGTGTTGGAAAAAAGTGAATTAAATTTTGATGCAGAATCAAATTAGAGATCAGAATAGAGATAAACCAATGCCAACATTTATATTTTAAAAGATATCGTCTAAGATTTAATTAAATTATGGAAAAAGTATAATATAAAAAGATCTTGTGCTCTTAACTTAAAAAATAGACAATGAATATTCGGACAATGTCTGCTGGTATTTCTAGCTAATCTATAATATATGTATGTTTGTGTGGTAAACTTAAGTTAAGTGGTATTAACAATTTATTTTTTGTTACTTCAGTATCAATAGCAAACTTCATTTTTCCATCCTTTTGATTAAATATTTTAATTGTTAGTCAAGTTAATGACTATTCTCAACTCTTAATGATACAGACTAAGTCATTAATGCATGAAGTAGAACAATTAAGAACTAGAAATCGATTAAGTAATTGAATATCACAATGTCAATACTCACATTTCTATTTGACGATTCAAAAACATCAGAATGGCATTAAGAGAAAAAATCCCTAAAAAATATTGGAAGAGCTTCGAGTTGAAGGCCAAAGAGTTTCTGGCCAACACATCGCTGCAGGGAATGAAATATATTTGGAATAGCAATCTGCCCAATTGGGTGCAGCTCTATTTTGGCAAAATCTTTATCATTTCCGTGTGTGTGGCCATCAATCTGGCTGCGAATGTGTTCAACAAATGGCAGAGCACGCCGGTCATCATCGGCTACAGCCCAACGACGACATCCATTCAGGATATTCCCTTTCCGGCGATTACGGTCTGTAATATGAACAAGGCCAAGTACTCCAAAGTGGCCAATTTTCGAGCGTGAGTAACAATTATTCAATTAACTGAGAGTTGCTATCTAGATAACTCTAATTCTCCAGTGGTTCCTTGGAGTATGCGATGCTGCAAAAGACTTGCTTTCAGGATTTGAATTTCACGCATTATAAGTCGATAAAACCTCGCTCCAAGAATGACACATTTCCCAACTTTATTCTCAATGTGAGTCACAAGTGCGAGGAAATGATAGTTTCCTGCACCTTTGACCAGAAACTTTTGCCCTGCACCGATATCTTCAGGGAGTTCTTCGTAGACGAGGGTCTATGCTGTGTCTTCAACTTTCTGCATCCGTATTATCTCTACAAGTATAGGTGAAGTCTTTTATATATGGCTTGGATTGCATATAAAAATATTTATTTAAAATATAATAAAGTGCGCCTTACATACGGGATTACACCTCGTCGAAGGGTCTTTCGGATATCGCTGTGGATTGGAATCCCATCAATGGTTATCCAAAGCATCTGCCCGCTGGTTACTATCCACGTCGCGGTGTTGGCACTGGAGTCTCCAATGGCTTACAAATAGTTCTAAATGGGCACACTGATGATTATTATTGCTCATCTACGAATGGACAAGGATTTAAGGTAGTATTTGATTGATTAATGATTGATTGATCGAGAATTCGGTTGAGGTATCGGATAGGAATAGAATAGAATTTTTGTATATTTCACAATTATTTTATGAATTTTTTGGTAATATTCCTTACTAAAATTTGAAGTCAATTTTTAATTTATCAAAATCAGGGATTAAAACCGAATCGAATATCGGTTTCAGTTACGGTTTCGGTTATGTTTGCATTTAGGTTTTCGGTTATCGGTTACGCAAAATCTTTGAACGGTGAACCGGTTTTTGTATGTTTCGGTTTTGAAATACCGGTATGGTTTCGGTTCACAAAAAAAATTTTATTTTGCAAGAATATAATTATATTAATAACATAATAATAATAATTAAAAAGGCATTCATTCACACATTTATTTCAAATATAAATCAAAATTAAAAAATTAAAGAAAATCAAAAATAAAATAAAAAACTAATAACAAATTATCAGAGATCGCAAACAAGACTTATGAGTCGGAAAAAATAGAAACAGTTCAAAACTTTTCGATTCAAATTATTTTTAGCTTGTTTTTTAAATTTTTACAATTAAAAATTTAAATTAAAACATGCCTTTAAAATTGTTTTAAATAGTTATACCATAACTCTTTCAATTTTAATTATAAAAATTTAAAAATAAAATTTTATTTTTGGAAGTATGAAAAACCGAAATTAACCCTTATAAATGAAACGGTTACTAAACGGTTTTTTCGGTTTACAGAGTTTCGGTTTTAGGGTTTCGGTCAAATGAAAATTTTTCTTTTCGGTTACGGTTTCAGTTACGGTTTTAAATTTTAATCGGTTTTTAGCGGTTAAAGGTTACGGTTTCGGTTAGGGTTTTAATCCCTGATCAAAATAATAATCTATATAAATTTGCTAAAATTGTTAAATGTTGTCTTAAAACTAAACAGTTTACTAGAAAAATTACATAGAAAACAAAAAAAAAAAAAGGAAAAAACATCTTAAATAGTAGATAAACTTTTTTTTTTTTATTATTTTTCGTATTTTTTTTCTGAATTTTGATTTTTTCAAACTAAAATACTATTGACGAATTTTATCATAATACTTATACCCAAATCGAAACCATTTTTACTTTTCGGCTTTTTATAAAGAATTTCCAGTTAATAAATATCGGGAACTATTAATATACGATATTATTTCCATGTACACATCCCTTGTCTGTGCCAGGTGCTGCTCTACAACTCTATTGATCAGCCCAAATTGAAGGAATCGGGTCTGCCCGTCATGCTGGGACATGAGACCAACTTTCGCCTTGTTCCGAGCAGTTTCGAGGCGATGCCCAACATCCGCAGCATCGATCGCAATAAACGCCAGTGCATTTTCAACGACGAGCAGGAGCTGCTCTTCTACAGATACTACACACGTCGCAACTGTGAGGCTGAGTGTGATGCGCAGTATTTTAATAGACTCTGCGACTGCATTCCATACCATCTGCCGTTGGTCTATCGCAATGCCAGCGTCTGTCATGTGGCCCATTTTGATTGCCTGAATCGTGCCGAGCTCCAGGTTGTGGATCGAGAGAGTGCGGCGTGCAAGGAGCTGTGTCTGGCGAGCTGTCACGATGTCTCCTACTTTCCCGATCCTTTCTCCATACCCTTCAATCAGCAGGGTATTCGCATTACCAACGAATATCTCAAGCACTTTACCACGGAATACATTCGCACCAACTTGGCCGTGGTCAATTTCTATCATAACGACAACTATTTCCGGAGTAATGTCAAGTCCTCGTACACAGGACTCACTGAATATATGTGTAAGTACAATTAAATTTGTATACCCCTTACTTAAAAACTAAGTAAAATGGTATATTGTATTCGTTGCAATGTACAGTGGCGGACAAAGCAAACCGGACACTATAAAAGAAAGATTTTTTGAGTTAATTTAAATCTGCAAAAAATTCACTTTTTGCAGGAAAATTAAAAAAAAGTGACTATTTTTAAGTTTTTAAAAAAATATAAAAAATACTGGCAAAGAGATTTTTGAAAATTGCATTCAATTTTTTTGCATCCAAACATTTTTTTTGAGTCCGAGGAAAAAAGTTTAAAAAGTAGACTTTTCCAAAAATTCGAAATTTTCAATGGGTACTTAAAAGGTTAAGGAAAGTTTTGTATCATTCAAACGGCCCCTACGCCTCGTACGTTTTTCCTACGGTCGAATAAATAAACACTTTAAAATGAGTCCAAAAATCGCACTACAGACTTCTATAAACCACACACAGGTCAAGTCTGTTTCAAATTTTTGCCAAGCCCCTTTCCGTCACAGTTTTCAAGTTATTAGGATTGTTTTGCTAATTAACGTTAACTCATATTATTAACTATCATCCTACTAAATAGTAAAAAGATCTGACGAATGAAAAAATGGTAATGGCTGATTTAAGTTTAAAGCATGGTAAATGCCTAAAAGCATGCAATTAAAATTTTTTTAAATTTTTTTAAATAAGTAACAGGTTTCCTAAGACGAGAGCTCGACTTTAGACTTTCCCATTTGTTGTTATATAAAATTGTTCTTTCTTTTCAGCTTTGACTGGTGGCATTTTAAGTTTGATGGTTGGCTTCAGCGTCGTCTTCATTTCCGAACTGTTTTATTATCTGTTTCTTCGCTATTTATTGGAGTACCTTCATCTTTGGTGCAGTAATCGACGCAATCGAGTACACGTAGTGTATCCGAATCAATCACAGTTTAAATGAAATTTCAATACAATAAATTAATAATTGAGAGCACAGTGTGTTTTTTTATGGCTTTTATTGCTTCTTGCTTACAATGAACTAAGCCTAAGGATATGGCTGCACTTCCTGCTCCGAGTGGGCAGCCGGAAGACTCTCTGCCAGCTGCTTGGTGGATGGACTGATCCTGTGGCGATGGGAGGCCAGCTGGGCGCGGGAGAGGACGCTGCAGTCGCAGGTGGTGCAATGATAGTGCGTGTGCCGCAGCGCGTAGGAGCAGGACGGCGAATCGCAGGACTCGTTGCTGGCGATCTTGCGGAAGCCCGCCGAGCGCACAAACTCCAGCCGCATGTGGAGGCGACGATGGGCCACCACCTTGTTGGAATCGGTGCAGACGTAATCGCACTTGCGGCAATGGAAATGCGATGATTTCTTTGGAGCCAGCAGCTCATCTGCAAGTATTAAAAACAAATTGAGTTTAGAGATGTGGTAAACTCAGAAAAAAGTCAAGATTTATGTTCTTTACAGGGGAATATTCAAGTACAAACGATCTCAAAAGCTGACTAAGTTCGGACTTTCAAAAACTGAGAGCAAAAATGTTATTTCGAGTTCGCCTAGGCTACTTTAAGTACTTTTTGGGATAAATTTAAGTTTGTAAAAGATCGATTTATATTAGTTTAAGTACAAAAACCTTGAACTTATTTAAGTTCTATACAATCTTGAAATAATCTTGAATTTAATTAATAAAAATCGCTATAAAATGTTCCAAGCGATGGTAGCTGTCAATTTTTTGTAGCTAGAATCAGTTGAGAATTCTAAGGCGCAAAATGACAAATACAACTTATACAGATCGTTTCAAACTTAATTTTAAAATGGCATATTTTTCCTAGAATAGAGATTGATTTACATATATAATATGCCCACCTACCTGAGCGGCAGTTGACAGTCGTCGCAGTGGGCGTGGCATAGCAACAATCGATAACACCGCAGCGCATATTGGCCCGATATTGCCGGAAGTCGTCGCCCATTAGGGTGTCCATGCGCTCGTGCCGCGCCGTGTGTTGCACGAAGCGCGTCTTGTCGCAGAAGCTGTAGTGACAGTCGCGTCGATTGCAGTGGAAGTGCGACTGATGATTCCGATAGCCACAGCGCTCGAAGCCGCAGTCCTCGTTGAAGCGAAACTTGAGATAGCCCGTGGGTATGTCCTGATCCCGCGACCGCTTGCCCCGCCCAGCAATCGGAGCAGGGTTCGCAATGAAAGTTGCAATCGGCATTGCTGTTGTTTCCTCCGTTGTGGTTGCCGTTGTAGTTCCAGTTGTTGTTGTTGCTGTCGATGCTGCTGCCGCTGCGGCCACAGCTCCAGCAGCTGCCGCATTGAGCAGCAGCATTTTCTGCTGTGCCGCGTTCTCCAGCAGCAGACGCATGTCCAGGTTGGCGGCAGGCTGACTTGCCGCCGCCAGAAAGCTGGGCAGCAGCCACTGGCGTTGATACAAGTCGATCAGTTGCTTAAACTGCAGCAGCTTCAGTCCCGCCTCTGGCTCGCCACGCCCCCCACTTGAGTCCACTTGGCTGCCACGCATGCTCAGATCCTCCGGCTGCTCCATGCTGCAATCCCTACTCAATGGTGGACTAAGGCGAATCCTCGTGCTGTCCGTTGTCTCCTCGGCGGGCACTGAGCTTGCATTCTCCGGATAAAATGTTCCCGCTGCACGCACAACTTTAAAGATGGCATAGATCATCAGTAAGAATTATGCTCAGAGGATTTTTCTTGCTCTACGTACCTGATACCTTCTCCAAGCTATTGCTGCTTGCAGAAGACTCCACGCTAGGCGCGCAGAACATTATCTGAAAGATTGTAAAGAGAGTGAGGGAGTTAAGTTACTGAAGATCTATTGATTTTTAAAATATCTAAGTTCTTTAAATATTCCATATCTATAGCTTAATTCAAATAAATTATAAAACAGTGTAACTTGGAAAATAAACACAAAAGTAACTTAGTTGTAATATTTCTCCAGTTTTTTGATATCCTATTAGATTTATATGTTTAAACCCATTAAAACAAAAAATATCAATTATAGTCTTACTTAATGATTATAAATAAACAATTTACTACAGATCATAATATTTATTCTATCATTTCCGTAGATCGTAAGCAGTAATTGTGTAGATTTCAAATTTTCTACCTAATTTCTATAGAAATTAAAAAATTAAAAAAAATACAGTCGAACTTCTCTAACTCGAACTTCCCTAACTCGATTTTTCTCTAACTCGAACAAAATCGAGTGGCAATAGCGTTTACTGAGCAAATTTCATACAATTCTGTCTCCCTAACTCGAACTTCCCTAACTCGAATTTCTCCCTAACTCGAACAAAAATATTGGCCCGTACTTCTGTACGTCGAATTTTTCGGGAAAATCTCCAACAAAGTTTGAATTTTTTTTCGTTTCTATTTTATACTTTTGTTACCGGATCGTTTGAATATGTTATATTGATTTACATTAGCATACGGTGATGAAATATGATAGAATATTGCATCACAAATTACTTAAGCTTGTGAAATTGCTATAGGAAAGATTTTCGTAATGTACTTCTTGTAAGCGCATCAGTGTACTAAAATGTTTAAAAATGTTAAAGGAAATATTCATACTTATTAGTACTAGTTAAGGAATTTGAAAGTAGACCAAATAAATTAAAGTTGCTGAAAAATGTGGTATCTCATCAAAAACATTTTTCATTATATTAAAAAATGAAATATTAATTATGATGACATTTGAATAGGGAACTTATTCTGGATACGGCAAAAGAACGAAGAAACCAATTTTTGAGAATATTTACAGGTCTGGAATCCCTTTTTGTTGAAAATAACAGAAAAAATTGAAATTTGAATTGTACTTATGATTGAATGCATTTGCATTTTTTTTTAAAACACTAAAAAAGAAAAATTCCCTAACTCGAAGTCTTTCTTGGATAATGGTGATTCGAGTTAGGGAAGTTTGACTGTATCTATAAAAAAAAAATTAAAAAAAAAACGTTTAAAAAAAAGCGTTTTAAAAAAAAATGTTTTCAAAATACGTTAAAAAAAAATTATTATAATTAATACAAATTTTTTAGCCTGAATATAAGAATTTCAGGATTGAATTCGGGATTGAAAAAATCGAGTATTTCATACTTGGTTTAAGAAAATCCGAGATTTTCCCACTTCTGACATCGTTTCGGATTGATGTCGGGTTAAATATCCCGGTTTTTTTTTTCTGTGTAAATTAATCTGAACTGAATGAACTAAGTGATAAAGAATATTTAGAAAACAGTTAAGATCAGTTATATTTTGAAGTTCTTGTTGTTCTTATAATAGCAAATTTTCCATTCTTCCTGTGTATATATGCTAGTCGCTTTCGCACACATCGTGCTGCTTTCGTCACTAGCGCGGACTGCCGTCCGCAGTGATTGTATTGTTATATTTTTAAGATCAATTATGCTTCTTGGTCTCCAACTTTTCTATTCTTTTCTGGCTGTATACCTAAATTGTGTGTAGCTAATCTACTTATCTAATCTAGTCTACTTCAGACCACTTTCTTATGGAACACAAACTCACTTGAGCTGGCGATCGGCTTTCATTAGTCTCAATTTTTATGACGCTTTTTGGCTTCTCGTTGCACGGTGTTATGGTCAAATCATTGTGGGTCCAAACGCGACCTCTCTTCCTGCTCCGACTAGGTGTGAGATCAGTGGCGATCAGAGCGCTTTGCGTCGTTTGCGTGGCGACAGTTCCCAGTCTTAGAGAAGTTAGAGGATTCTCGATGTTTTCGGGGAACGCTACCAAACTGGAAACATTGTTCTGATCGTTTTTCTCCAGCTTGAAGCTGGTGAATATGGCTTGAGGCGAGTGTTGAGCCTGTTAATGAAAAAAGTTGAAATTGAAACTTCAATAAAAGTAAAATAAATCAATGTAATGAGTTCTGTTAAGAGAAGTGCATTATCCGCATAATATTGAATACCAATAGCTGAAATTTGATATACATATATTTCAGTAAATTTCTTAACTATCCTAAAAATTTCATGACAATATCTTAATAATCACAAAAGTTATTCAAATTATTCTCACACTTGGTCTTTTGTAGGGAATCTCACTAAATAAATATTGAAGATTTACATCTGAAATTTGGTATACACTTATTTCAATAAATTTATTAACTAGCCTAAAAATTTCATGACAATATCTTAATAATCACAAAAGTTATTCAAATTATTCTTTCACTTGGCCTTTTGTTGGTAATCTCTGAATTTTGGTATACACTTATTTCAATAAATTTATTAACTATCCTAAAAATTTCATGACAATATCTTTATATTCCCAAAAGTTATTCAAATTATTCTTTCACTTGGCCTTTTGTTGGGGATTATATGGAACCAATTTTAAGTTTTCCCCTCGACGGCCCCTTAAAAGTTGTGGGTGCCGTGTTCATTGAATTTCTTTGGTATTATTGTACTTGACATTGTTGCTGTTGTCGTTGTTGTTGTTGACGTTGTTTGTCATAGTTTTGGAATGATATGACAAACAGTCGCAACCAGTTTATTATTTCCGAAATTACTGTTAATGTTTGATTGTTGGCCCAAAATGTCACTATTTAAATTTTGTTCACGCATCAAAATCAATAATAATAATAATAAAAAAAAGCAAAAGCAACAAAAACAACAAAAAGGAGAATAAGCTAAATAAAAACCAAATAAAACAAAAAGAGAAACCACAGAAATACTTCGGAAACACTTTTTGGACTGTCAACTTACAGATACCCTAACTAGAGACGGCATTACAAAAGTTCAACTAAGCTAAAAAAAATTCAGTTTAAGTTCAACTTTAATTAAAAAAAAAAAAGAACTTTGAATTTATTAAAATGTAATATTTATATGTACCTGTATATATTTAAAATTAGGGTATAAATAAGTCGTTGTGTTTATTTGGCTTGAGTCCATAATAATAATTACTTCAAAAGATTGAAAAGACAATGAAACGTGTTTGGATTTACCTGATAAGTTGTTGCACACACACACAGACACAGACATACACTCATAGTTATTCATATAAGTACACACACCTTATATGATTAAAGACAATATATAGAAGTTATTGTAGTTGTGTCGTTCCTTTTAATCGTCATATTCGATGATCGAGGGCGGTCACAGAGGGTCGCCACGAAAATAATGCTGATGATCCATATTTTTATAACATTTTTGCATTCTTCAGGGTAACTGCTTGTTGAGCATACCCTTACCATATTTCAATAATTTTCTCAATAGAAATTCTTCTCAATATTTATCGACAAATTTCATGCAATTCTTAAGTCTATGCTCTTCGTTTGCTGCTCCTCTCGCTCACTCTCTTTTACGAGCACTCTCTTCGATTTGACTAGCCCAAGGCGCGCCCTAGCTAAGGCCAATGCATACTAAAACACATACACATGCACACACATACACACATGCAAACGCACTCACCTCGTAATTAGGAATTTGCGCCTATTTGCGTGCAGCTTCGAATTGAGGGACTTTCTGAGCGGGTGTTGAATTGGGTGGGAGGGGTAGAGATAGAGAGTGAGACAGAATAGAGGTGAAAAGGGGGCCGACTGACGCGTCGATGGGACCTAATGTGGCATTTTATGTGGCGTGTGTTGAATTGAGTTTTCGGATTTGGTTTTTGCCATATTCGTCATATTAATATTGACAACGAGTGTTTCCGCATTTTATTTCACTTGCGCCGCATCGAATGGTGATAAGTGTCCCCCCTCCTTCCCCAACCAACTCTCTGGCCTAACTCACCTCACCCCCACCACTCTCTCTCTCTCTTTCTCTCCCCATGGTGTGTTGTACGTTTTGTGCTTTTAACTGTCATTTTCATAATTTCTACATTTTTGAGCTCAGTTTGTCGGCAGTGTATGTGTATGTGTGTGAGTGATTTGTGCATGTGTGCGTGTGTCTGTGTGTATGTTTACGATTATCCAGCCCACGCGTCAGCCTCTTGGGCCATAGACAGCGCTGAAAGGGGGCGGTGAAGGGGGGTTACAGGTGTTGGCCAAGTACACATAATTGAATGTGCGTATGTGTGTGAATCGAATAATTTGAATAAATATTTTGTCCATTGCCATTTGCGGTATTCTGTGTTTATTTCATTTTCTTTTTTTCCTTTTTTTGGAAATAAACTAAAGTCGGGCGTTGTTTAAGAAAGGTGGAAGCAGGAAAGGAGTGGGGAAGGGGGAGGGGAAGACACAACTGAACTGTAGACCTACTTAGAAACGGTTAAAAAAAAGCTATTTTTAACTTATTCATTGGCCAGAGAATTGCTGCGCTTTACTTAAATTATAAAAATAGAAAGCTTGACTTGCAGATACCCTGTATACATAATGAAATCAGAAAAATCAACTTAAAGAAATTATTAACATATTTCAGATATTAAAAAAATAACGTTTTCAACTTTCATAAATTATAAAACATGATGAAATCAGAAATATCAACTAAAAGGATTTTTTTTATATTTTTCAGATATTAAAAAAATAACGTTTACCACTTTCATAGGTTAAATTGGGCACTTAAAGATTTTTAAAGATTTAAAATTTTAAAATTTTATGCAGAATTTGAGAATGTGAGCTTACAAAGCTGCTAAATTTAAGCGTTTGGAGCTTTTATAAGCGAGCTTTAAGCTAGTAGGATTATAAAAAGAGACATATATTTATATATGGGCATTACCACAGAAATGTTAACCGAGGCTAAAAACGAAAAATTTATCAAAAACTCACATCTCGTGAAATTTCCTTCCAAAAATGTGTTCAAGTTTTTTATTTAAGCAATATACGCTAGAAGAAATTCAATAGGATGAGCATATAGATTCTATATTGGAATACTATACTTTTTCTTTATTTTTGCCCATTTTCTTAAAAATTGATTTTCAAAATGGACTGTTTGTATTCTATCGATTACACTTAGTTAGATAGTAAGACTGTAACATAAACCATTTTAACACATAGAAATATATTGAAATGTTAGTTTGCAACGAGTTTTTCGAGCGGTTTTGATATGAAAAAACGACTTCTATCTGAGTCGCGTGCGAATGTCTTGGTTATTTTAAATTATCTTGAAAACGAACAATTTCCCAAAATCAGCCTAAGCATCAATTATAGTGCTAATCAAGACCTATAAGTTTCCCCTTTTGTCACAACAAAATAATGTTTTGGCATATGTTTTATTTCACTTTGCATGCGTACGAATGTCGCGTTCGACATTAGAGAATTACCCATAAATAAGTTTTAGGATTTAAGAGAATAATAAACAGGAATTCGAATTACTTACACTTTTGTAGACTTCTACAAAGCGATTCTTTGGCGGTCTGCCACGTTTGCGATTGAAGAATCCATCGATGGAGGTGATTTGTGTTGGTTGAGCTGAAGATTCGCCCCCCTCGCTATTGGGGCTGGCATCTATAACCGTTGTCTCCTGGTGGTTGTCGTTGTTGCTGTTGTTGCTGGGCTCCATAGCCCCGACAGTGTTCCCTTTCCCCCTTGCAGACTGTCTACAGTTACAGGGCACGTGCTGGCAGAGTCTCAGCTAAAGACAAAGAAAAGTGCAGAATTTTAATTGCAAATTGATACGTTGGGAATGCAATTGGCGATTGAAAATTGACAATAACTTTTTTTTTTGACCAAAAAACAAAACCAATAAATGATTCATCAACCAGGGAACAATGTTTAACGCCTTACAGGCGCCAGTCAGCAAAAAAAAGAAATGTAAAAGAAGAACCCAAAAACCGAAAAGGTTAACAGACCCATTTCTAGGTAACCACTTGACTGTAACTGCAGATTACATAAATCCAATACCTTGATTCCGACATATATTATAATTGCAGTGAGAAGCAGCAATTCTTTAAAATTTCATCAAATTTGGTACAATTTCAACTGAGTTCACATAGATTGGTAAATCGATGGATAGCTTATTTGCTTGCTTTTTTGCAGCACCTTTGTACTTAAGAAGCTTAGACGGAAAGGAGTGTAATATTAAAGTCTTGCACTTAATGTTTGTTATTCACAAGTGAATATTTGAAGTATTTAATAGTATAAATTTCAAATTTATAATGATAAGGTAATCCAAATTCAGTTTCTTCCAATTGATGTGTAAAATCTAATTAAAAGAAACAACTTTACAGAGTTTCAAAAGAATTGTTACATAATTGACCCAGTTCACATAGTTGAGAAGAATTTAAATAGAATAAGTCTATGAAATTGAAGAAGAAATCAATAAGGAACGCAACTCTACTGTTGATTTGCTTAAAAAAATCCAAAACACATCAAAAATGCAGTCAGTTCTCAATTCTCAGCTGAAAGAATTGCATGAGGAATCGGAAAAACACAGAAGAAAAGGTAGAAAAAGAATCGCACGTATCGTTGCACTGCATCTACCAATTGAATGGGCCACCAAAAGTGCATTTTATACGTTCCTTTTCTGCTTTCAGCTGCTTCTCAAGAAATGTTTTGCATATGATTCAAATAAAATTCAAGATTGCATAAATATTATGAATAGAATTTTTAACTGTGGAGTAACTAGATTTTTTTGCTTGTGCATTTATGAGTGCAAATTGAAAGAATTGTGAGGAAAAAGAGTTGAAGGAACCATTGTAAAGTTTTAAAATATATTTAAAGATCTAACCATCTCTTTACATTTGTGGAAGACATAAATATGAAAATGTATTCTAAAAAATGTTTGCTTTGATACATATTTTTAAGTAATTCAAGCATATGTGAAATTTTATAGAGTTTAAACATAAATATTTATATCTTTAAATTCCCTATTTAATATTTTTTTTTTTTTAAATTTCACATATCATCGTTGTTATTGTCTGTGTAAGAAGATGAAGAAGAGGAGGTGGAGGAAGAGTTTTTCTAGTGGGCGGCATTGTCAATTACATATATCGAGTTGACTAATTGGATCTCCATTTAATTTCGTCCTCGTTGCAGACTTACTGATTGCCAGGCAATGATTAGCTAATTTACCTGCTAACTTGGCCAAGGCGCACCCAGTTACCAGTTTAGTATGTGGCTGGAGTAGATAGAAGATCTGCAAGCGAGTATTTTAAGTCATTTATTGGTATTCATATGAATTACTTTAACTGTCACACACACACACACACTCATTAGGCTTGGCAATTGGAATTTCCTTTGCGGCAACATGAAACCGCAAGGAGTTGGTAACAAAAGACTAGATATCTGCCGATAACGTTGACAATTTGAAGGGCAAGCCGTTGGCTTTATCTGATAAACATATCACACAAACACATATGCACTCACTGAGAAAATGGGAGCGAGCTAGACAGCCTGATTTTACCTACCAATCATAGAACTAGCATTATCTTAAAGCGCAGTGTTTGAAAACGCCATAGGTCGACACACAAAAGCGAACGCGATTAAAATTACAAGCAGCGACAGCGCAGCACATTCAACACGACCGTTCGCGCCAAGCAACGTTGAACGAATAACACAGCTTGAGCAGTCGTTGCAAATCCAAAGCCGAACTTGAGCCCGAGCGCGGCTTGCTGGCAGCTGATTGGCTCAGCTAGGATCCCCAGAGCTAGACAGAGAGAGAGAGAGCTGGAGCGCGCACAAGCTAAGCTGCTATTGGCTGACGCAGTTAAGCTCTTCTGCTGGTGTGTGTACACGCTGAAAGCTTTTCCCAAGACACGAACCCACAACAGCTGTTATTAAAACGACCAGTTCACATTTAAAAAATTTATTTTTTTTTTGTTTACTCAACTTTTACACAGAGAAAAATGAAATTGCAGTTTGTTGCATTTGTTTTTGTTTTATGTTTTCTTTTCTTTGTTTTTCTTTTTTAATATATATATTTCATATTTTGATTAATTAAAATTTGTTAAATTGCTAGAATTTGTTAAGCGCTACTAAAGTTTAAATTTGTTGTTGTTTTTACATACATATGTATATGTATAATTATATATATATATATATAATATATCATATTGTTTGTTTGCATTTGCTTTGTATTCTTGTTCTTGTGTTCTTGTTTTTGTTATATATGTTTATAGTTTATGAAAATTGTTAAACTTTTACTTAGTGTAGCTACGTGATTTACAACATAGAGTATTCCCATATCTACTATTATTACTGTTCTCAATTCCATTTTCACAACAATTTCAACAAAAATACCTTAAATATATAGCATACATTTTTGCGTCCACAGAAAGTTTGAGTTTAATGTGAAATTGCAGCGAAATTGGAATTCGAAACAGGATATAATTTTTTGTTTTTAATTTTTAAGACATTTTAGAATGTTTGTTCTTTGTTTTTGTTTTTTTTTAGATAGAGTGTTCGATCGCTAATAACAACAAAAACATTAATTTATATGCAGCTTTAGCTTTGTAATATATTGGTTAATTCATTTTCCATTTTCTTTTGATGCTGTTCCCAAAAACAAATACAAATTTTCTTTGTTCTACATAATTGAAATTATAGATTTCATATAAATCACATGGTGGGATAATCGCTTAAATAATTGTTTATCATAGTTCTCTTTTATTTTCATTAATATCAAAAATGGTTGTGTGTGTGTGTGTGTGTGTGGAATGCGTGTGAGGAAGGCAGAGGAGGGGACAAAGGGGGCAAAGGGGGGTTAATGAGTTAGTTAGTTGCTCTGATCTAAATATTTTTGATAGTACATACATATATTATTATTATTATTATTGTTTGTTTGTTTTGTTGTTTTTAATAGAATTTACTAGTATTATTTTGTAATTTGTAATTTTCTTAGGCGTTCTTCTAATTGATTGATTAATTTTTAAAGTTGTTCTCCGCTTTAATTGGTTCCCTTTCAACACACACACACACATGCAAGCATTCATACTCATTAAGTATTATTATCATCATACGAGGATTATGTAAAAATTCTACAATTTAACCATACACATACATACATACATACATCATAAATAACTAGTTTTATTCCTTAGTTTCATCATATTGTTTATATCATTATTGTTTACAAATACTTTGAGGAGCACTGGACGTGTCTAAGATTCATCATTTTACACCCATCCATTGGAAAAACAACAAAAAATCGCGTCAACATTCGTTGGACCGTTCTCAAAAATACTAAAAACAAGAGTTTTGTATTATTTTTTTGTTTTTTTTTTTGTAAGACGAAAAAAGAATATAAATTGAAAAACTGTTCAACATTGAAAGCATTGCGTTTCTACGATTTTAAAAATTCATTTCTTTTTTAACTTTTTTTTAACTTTTTTTGGTATTTTGTGTGGTATTTTTTGAAGCGTGGCGTACAAGAAATAAACGATTTGTTTGTTTGGCAAATTATATTTAAAGTTCTACAAATTAAAAGTATTACATTTATTTAAGATTTAAAACAGAAAAAAAAAAAAGTATAGAAGAAAAACTCAAATTTTTCAATTGTTTTTCTTTTTTCGTTTTTGCTTTGTGTTTTTTTTTGTTTATTATTAAATAGATCACATTCATGGTTCTATTTTTTCACTTGATTTTATGTTCACATCATTTTTGTTTTTTGTTTTGTTTAATTAAATACGCTTAGTTGTTGTTGTTTTTGTCGTTCTTTTTGCTGCTCTATTTACATGTGTTTTGTATTTATGCAACTTAAAAAATTCAATTTGTTGTGTCTATTAATGATATAATGAGTGTTTAGATCAGCGGTGGGCACGAAATCTGACTTCTACCTAAGTTGGGAGCAGCCGCTGCTCCCGGAGCCACTGCGTGCCCACCACTGGTTTAGATTGTTTATTTAATACCCTGGGCAGATCTTGCAAAACTTTCCATAATTTTATTTGATAATATTTGATAAATTGCATGAGCTTGAACAAAATTGCAAAGGGTATTTCAACTTCGTGCTGGCCGAAGCTTCTATTAAATTTATTATCTCGAGATCTTTTTTTTTGTAGAGGGATTGATTGATTGTGTCTGTGTGTGTGTGTGTGTTGTGTATAAATTAATAATTATATTCTAGCTTAAATGTGTGTGTGAAATACTTTAATTTTTATTTTTTATGTTTTGCAGCGCTATCAAAATTGTACAACGGGTTTTCCTCAATAATTTGTTTACGTTTTTAAATTTGTTTTTTAGTTAATCTACGCTATAAATTATTTTAAAATTTATTAACACAGATGACTTTATAGATGTTTCCAAACAGTTGCCCAATTCTTTCAATTCGTTTTTACTCAAAAATACAATTAGCTGCCCCACTGTATTGAACATTATTTATAGTTATTAATATATGTATATTTATATCATTATTGATTAATGCATGCCAATTGTTGTTTCTTTTGTTGAATAAACTACCGTTAAATACACAGCTACACACATTGAATTCTCTGTTGTTGTTTGTTTGTTGTTGTTTTTTTAATATTAAAATCTTAAGCTAGAAACACATCAATTATTATAAATATTTCATATATATATATATTGTATATATCTATATAGAAACAGAGTTTGGAACTCTGCACAAAAGAAAGAAATGAAAGTTGGAGGAGGAGGCAAATAAAGAGAATACATTGATTATAAATATATATGTATATATAGAAAATTATATGTGAACAGAACTTAGATATAGATTTCTTTCTTTCTTCTTCTTATTATTGTTTTTGTTTAATATTTTTGAGACATGGATAATACGAAATCAATCAATTTATTAAGTGTGTGGGTGTGTGTGTATGTGTTTGTTTTTGTTTTTTAATATTCATAATTATTATATAATATCACATCAACTTTGTTTTTTATTTATTTTTATATATTTCCTTTGCAACTTCTTCTTCTTCTTAAACTTCTCTGTTCTACTCTCGCTTTGCTTATTGTTTGATTCTTTATATATGCATGTATGTATATATAGAATATATATATTTATATAAAGAGCTTTTATAGCCTAATAAGATCGTGAAGAAAAACATACATACATATACACATACATAAATGTACATATACATGCATATACACATACATATGCATATATCAACTACCACATTATATTGAATTTGTTTCTGCATTTGTATTTCATCCGATATACACATACATACTCATTTATAGCTTATTCGATTAATACTCTTTTGTTTTTCTCTTACTTTTTTTAGCTGGTTTTCTTTTCTTTTCTTTTTTTCTTATTTCCTTTGCTTTCGTGTATTTAAAAAAAAAAAAACGGATAACCGGCAACCGTTCACTGAGTGAAATTTTGTTTATAATATTTTCAATATTTGTTTTTTTGTTTTTCAAAAAAGTTCCTTTTTTATAAGCCAAAAAGTCAGTCCAATAAGAGTTTTGAGTTGCCTGCAACTGCAGTTGATTTGTTTTAGTTGTTTTTTTTGTTTTGTTTTGTTTCGTTTTGTTTCCTCTTTCTTTAGGTCTCAAAATACATAATTGTTGTTCTTGTTTTTGTTGTTTTTGCTGGAGTAGTTGAATTGTGGTCCAAAGTTTGCCTCTTTATGGGATTGTTGTTGGTTTTTTTTGTTTTTTTGTATGTTATGAATTCGTAGCAGACGTCGACGTGAAAGCTCACCAAATTTAACAGCTGCTCTTCTTCTTCATCTTCTTCATCTTCTCTATCATCATTTTCAAGATCTTCTTAAACATTGTTCATCATTTACTTATTCGGAGGGATTGTGTAATGAGTTAAGCAGCACTAACACGCCCCCACGTCCACGCCTTCCATCTGCATGCCTCATATGTTCTTTAGCTGTTGTTGTTGTTGTTTTCTCTACTCTACTCGGAGGAGTAAAGCTTGTTCTTGGTCAATGTGAAATCGGGACTGATCAAAATCGTATTGCTGCGTGTAAGATTTCTATGATAGAGAGAAAATCAAATCGAATTAGTCTATGCTCTCTTTGTGCATGTAGCTTTGTCTTTGTCACTCACTTGAGAAACTGTGGCAGTAGGGAGGTCCAGCCGCTCTTGTCCTGCTTCAGCGTGAGATAAAGCTCGAATATGGAAACTGTGTCCGGATCAACCTTAAACGAGGCAATGCGTCTGCAAAGAGAGAGCAAAATCAATATTAAATCGATTGAGAGCAAAAGCTTTTTAAAATCAAAAAAAAGCAAAGAGAGGGATAAAAAGCTCAGTTGCCGATCGTCTGTCTCGCACTCACCTCACGTTGTTCGGCTCGCTCTCGAACTCAATGAAAATAGTGCAAGCTCGCTCACCGCACGGCTCGCGCTCGGACATGCGTATGATTTCGGCGGCAATGCGCTGCGTGAGATCGTTGGGCAGCGTCACCTCGGTGCAGGCGAGATGTCGACTCTTCGCGTCGCGCAGCTTCGCCTCCAGTCGCTGCGAAAGCTCCTGCACGGCGCCCGGATTTACATCGTCCAGGTTGTCAATGGCGCCGAAGCGAGAGGCCGCTGTCGACTGCATCGGCGAGGCGGGCAGCGTGGGCGGCGGCGCTGCCTGCAGTACGTTGGACATATAGGCAGCTGCAGCGGCAGCGCTGCCGCCGTTGAGCACATCAAAGCTGGCGGCCATGGGGGAGGCGGGAGGCTTGGTGGCCGCCGTTGACGACGATGACGACGACGAAGAGAGACGGGGCCGCGTCTGGGTTGGATTGAGCGCCTGATGTTGATGCTGACGCATGTGCAGCACTGACGCCGGATGCCCATCCACAACATCCACATCCAGGTCCACAATATCCACGTCAGCCACGTTCACCTCTGCAGCTGGCGGCGCAGTTACTGCGACGCTCGTTGCCGTTGCTGTAGCCGTTGCCGCTGCCGTTGCTGGTGCAGTCAGCGGACTCGTCCAGTCTGCAATTATAGAAGAGGAGCAAATGTGGACAAGTTTTAGTCACCATCAAGCAACATCGACCGGCAGATGAAATGAAACCACAAAACCACAGAGAAAAGAAAAAAACAGCTGATGTCTGCGCTGCCCACCGGCACAAAAAAACTCTCACTCTCCCTCTCTCGTTCAGGCAGAGAGAGAGAGCGGCAGTCGAAGAGCTTGCGCAAGCTCGAATTTGCACTCACTGCCTGTGCGCACTGCGCAGGCTCGCCAACACACTCAATGGCTTCCAGGGAGCGGGGCGGCACGAAATCACCTGGCAACAACAGCTGGAAAATCAGCCGTTCGCTTAAACAGCCGCAACATTGTCCAATCTACCCCATCCCCCCTCGCCGCCATCACCACTCTTTGAGGCAGTCAGCCAGCCATTAGGTAATGTGTTGCGTTCCCTTCTCCCCCTCCCCAACCCAACCATTCCGCTCTTTTATACACTCTTCTTTTCGCTTCATGTGGCAGAAGCCTCAACGTTTCCAGCTGACGATTACGCGTCCGTCCCATCCGTTTTGTTGGCTCTTTCGTTCATTCGTTCGTTAGTCAGCAGTTTCTTCAACGTTTGCCTTGCTGTGCAGTTTGGCGTGGCTGTCGGTGTCGGTGTTGCTTTTGCTGCCCCACCCCTTCTCAGTTGTCCATCTCTTGTTTTATGTGTCTTCTTTGTCGTTTGCTTTTGGCTGCACAGTTTTTATTTCTTTTGCTGTTATTTTAATACTCAAGTGTACAAATACAAAAGCCCAGACTGAGACTGAGCTGAACGCAGCAGCCGCACAGTGGTTAGATGTATGCAGAAACGGCTTGAAAAACTAAAGCAACTCATAACTAAAAACTAACAGACATAAGATGATGTGATAAAAATATTATCTGTCCGTTACTCAATTTATTTCAACAATATGAGTAATTTTTACGAAAACACTTCATAGTCAACATATGCAACACACATGTTACACTTAAGTTTTACATATTCATTGCATATTTCTTACTTTTACCCACTGTCAACGCACAGTGTATGTTTACATACATAAAACATATGCATAGTATGTATATGTAAGCATGGATACATAGGCGCATTTGTACATACACATGTTGGAGAGTGTGTTTATTTAAGGTGTATGTAGTATGTAAATAAAAAAGCAGTTAAATTTCTTACTGTTGTCCCATGCACAAATTAACTACTTGGCTTGACACGACGATGTCATGTAATTAGCGCTGAAACTCTTGAGGCTCCCTCGTCCCATAAGCCTCCCACCTCTTTGTTCTCACAGCAACCTGCCCATTCCATTGCACTGGCTGAATGGATATTGTACGCTGTCTCCCTCTCACTTTAGGCGTTGTGCACACCCGCGTAATTAAGAAATTAACGGCACATGTTTGCCGCTCTCTTTCTCGTTCTCTCGCAATGTGCTACGATGCGTCTGTGTGTGTGTGTGTGTGTGTGTGTCTGCGTTGGCTATTGAATTTAGTCAAGTGCCGCATGAAAAGGGTTTGTATAAAGTCAAAAGCGAAAGCGAAAAGGAAACAGACAAACGAGCTCGCACACACATTTAATTACACACGCACACAAGCATATACATATGTATGTACATTTATATGCATACGTACTACATGCAATTTTGATTCTGTTTGAGAGCCACAGTGCGCTCTCCCCCGCTTCTTCGCTCTCCTGCCTAAAAGCAAGCACATCACGCGACATTTGCGGCTGTCTGTTTTATGCATTCGGCAATAACAACAATAACAATAACAGCCTAGCAACAGCATCATGCATACATAAATATGTATGTACATGTGTACATATTTACGAGTAGCTGTTGTTGCTATTCGCTCATACATATGTATACAGTGAATGCAGCTATTGCTGCTCTGCTTCTATGTTAAAGCTTTGTTTGCACACTTTGTTGTTATTGCAGAGCCTGCACTCACATTCATCTCAAACAACAAACAACAGTTGGAGTGGGGGGCGAGCTGAGCTTAGATTGCATTATGCGTGTGTAGGTGTAGGTGTGTGTGGCCTTGAGTTTAAATTTACGAAACACGTTCAGAGTGCACTGCACAGAGAGCAAACTGGCTAAAGGTTGATTCAATATGATAGATACCTTGGATTGAATACTTCTACCACGCGTCGAATCCTCATGGAAAGCTCAATAACATTCGAATTTACACTCATATTCCGCACTGATATATAAATATGCGTGTGTTTGTGTGTGCACAACACGCGCTTTTTCAAACACTGAATTGTCGAACGATCAGTGTCACCTTACATTTAATATTTAAAATACCTTTCGATATGTAAAAATACCAAAGATGTGATATCGATTACTATTTGAAATTGAGAGGAAAAACTGATAATTCGTTAAAGATTATCGAAAGATTTTAAATTAGTTGCGAAAAAACTTGTTTTGTAAATGCCAATTGATCGTGAGGATTGTTTTTTATTTGTTCTAAGGAAAAAAATAGAAAGCAGGGACTAAAACCGAAATGAATATCGGTTTTAGTTACGGTTTCGGTGATGTTCGCATTTAGCTTTTCGGTTATCGGTTACGCAAAGTCTTTGAATAAAGGTTTCGTAAAGGTGAACCGGTTTTTGTATGTTTCGGTTTTGAAATACCGGTATGGCTTCGGTTCAGAAAAAAAAAGTCTTTGAAAAATATAATTAGTAAAAGTTCGAGTTAGGGAGACTTCGAGTTAGGGAAGTTGAATTGTAGAGAAGTCGAAAAAGTTCAAAATTTTTCGTTTAAAAGCTTTTTTTTTTAATTTTTATAATACAAATTGAAAATAAAAACTGTTTTTAAAATTGTATTTCAAAATAACACCATAACTCTAATATGCAATTTTTAAAATAACAATTAAAAATAAGTTTTTTTTTTTAATTTTTATTATAAATTATTTTTGAAAAACCGAAATTAACCCGTATAAATGAAACGGTTACTAAACGGTTATTTCGGCTTATAGAGTTTCGGTTTTAAGGTTTCGGTCAAAAGAATATACATATTTTTTTTCGGTTACGGTTTCAGTTACGGTTTTAAATTTCAATCGGTTTTTAACGGTTAAGGGTTACGGTTTCGGTTAGGGTTTTAATCCCTGATAGAAAGAAAGCCAATAAAAAACCAATTTTATTTATAATAAAATATGACAAACTTTTGTCAAAACACAAACATGACTAACTGTATATGCGAATATATGCATTGTAATATTGCAGACTAAGGGAATTAAGTAATTTATTAAACAACGTTATTCGGGTTCTAGATGCCCAAGTTTGAATAGCATATGAATATGCATGACTAGACACACACACACACACACACTCATTTGTGTGTGTGTGTGTCCTTCGAAAATAAAATTGCATGCGTTCAGTCAGTCATGAAATTAAATTGACTGCAAATACACACATTACTGGCATAGAAGAGCGAACGAGACGGAACGAGCGAGGATGGCGAGTGAGTGAGGCAGATGGAGGGGAGAATTGTTGCGGAGCTTTCGGTTCAGCCGGTTCAGTTGGTTCAGTTGGTGTGCAAGGTGTGCATATGAGCATGTTTTTGCATGCACATGCATGTCGATGTGCCTTTGTCTGTGTCTGTGTCTGTGCGACGACATGTTGTTGCATGTCGTCGTCGTCAACATAAAGCTTCTTGCTTGCTCCTTCCACCGAACCTTCCACCGCCCATTGGGTGATTCTGAATTTTCGGTCGGTTTTCATGCTCCTTTCGATTCCCCCGGGTTACCCCCGAGTATCCCCAGTTGGGTGTACGTGTCCGTGTCTAATTTGCTCGACTGTGTGCCTTGGCCAAGTTTAAAGTGACAGGGATTAACAGGATGTTGCATAATCCGACAGACAGACAACAGGATATGCCTGCAATGAAAGCATTTCAAAAGGGAGGCACGAAAAATGCATAAAGCAAATTTCGTGTTTTTCAAACCGCCCCAAAAAAATTGAAAGAATCAAGAAAAAGAACCGAAATGAATCCCGTACAACCCCAAAACATTTTCTGTCATATCCTGTTCCTTTTATGCTCCGTCTTTTTAGACTTGCAAATTCCCTGTACTAAATTCCCATATAAAAACTTAAAAAATCTGCCTAATTAATTCGAATCTTAAATTCTTTTAATTTATTTTGCCTACAGATCATAATTTCAAAATCTTTTCAGTGTTTTCTCTACGTTTATTGGTAATTTATATAATTTTATTGTCTAAAACATTTGTTGAAAACATCAAATAAATTGTTACCATGCGCTATAAAATTAATTGAATCAAAAAGTGGCGATAAAAAATTTGAGATTTTAAAATAATGTTCAAGGCACATTAAAAATGTGTATTGCAAATGCTTCGAAATGTATTTCAATAATAAAAACAACCATAATTTAGAAATTATAATGAATGAGATTTTTCATTGAGAATCACGGTTTTCTTTTGTCAGAATTTCTAATATCTTTTTGATTTTTCGTTTAACAAATTTCAGCATTTCAAAAAATTGTATTTTTTTTTTGTTTATTTGTAACAGAATATAATTCTAAATTAATTCAACTAGAGAGCAATCTAGTTTTTTTTAATGATTTAATAATGATGTAATCAGTTATAGAAACTGATTAAAAAGCTAATAAAATTGCAATTAACTTTAATCAGTTATCGTTAAATTTTCTCAGATATTAACGATTTTTTTTGTGCGTTAACGAGAAAACTTCGTAAGAAGAGTTTTCACTTATGTAAATAATTTTTTATTTTCGAATAAATTTAATCCATAAAACTGTTCTACAAATAAAAAAGCAGTAATTTATAATCTTTCTTCTACCGTTTAAAAGTTGAGCTCTTTACCCTTTTTCAACTCTTCAAAAACTTAGTTTAATTTTTAATGAACTTCGAAACAACTTAATCAATTTAAGAAAAAAAATATTTAAAATTTCCTTTCGGAGTAAAATTAAAAAAACCTCTTAAAAAAATCTACTTATTTTGAGAAAAAATTCGAGATATAAAAAATTATTCACACACTCAATCTAAATTGAAAATAAATACAGTGGCTCACAGCTCATTTCAACCAGCACCTTCAAAAATGTTTAGGCGTCTGTAAAATCTAAACTAAACGCGACATCAAAAAAATTTAAGTGAAGGTTGTTAGTTTAATGTTTCAACTCTGAAAATATAAATTCATTTCTTTCATAAATATTTTGCCAATATTTTAGAATATTTAAAAAAAAATACATAATTTTAAGGTATATTAAATACTTGATAAAAAAGGATTGTAATTTATTTTAAACACACTCTTTTCTGTCATTTGAACCTTCCGACATAGTCAAATTAAAAAAATTCACATTAAAAAAAAAAAAAAAAAAACAAGATTTTGAAACTTCGGGCCACACTTTTGTACGTCAAATTATTTAAAGCACATTGAGAAAACTTTGAAAATCTTAGCTTAACACACAGCACATGAATAAATTGGACTTTTCAATAATTGTGATTGAAATAAAATTTATTTGAATATTTAAATTGTGTTTGGAACTCACCTTTTACTTTTGTTGTACCAATGACATGAAATTGTCCCTGAATATGATTTTGTACTAAGAGCACATCCATCTTCATAGCGCGGACGGACAGCGCAGCAATCGAATTGGAATTGAAATTGAAATCTCACTCGTTCGACGTCCCGTGTCTCCAATTGGAAATTTGTTTTGTGCAGCTTTATTTTTCAAAATTTTGATTGGCGATTATTGTTGAATTATGTTGATTTTTCGTTGCGTTTTTTATTGGATAGTTGAAGGCATATATATATATGGACATATATATGCGTGTTTTTATTGTATTTGTGTGTGTGTGTATATAACTATGTATATATGTATTAGAAATGCACTTTAATCACAAGAATTTGATTTGATTTTTGTGTGTTTTTTGTTGTTGTTGTATGTGTATTGTTGTTATTTATTAATTTATTATTTTGCGATTTGCTTTGATTTGATTATTTCACGTTTTATTTTTTACGGCACACAATTTTCTGACTGAAGCTTTGTCTGTTCCTCTGCCTACTCTCTCTCTCTCTCTCTCTCGCTCGCTCTCTTTCTTTCTTACTTTGATTCTTCGTTTAACAAATAATTGCAAAAAGTATCAACAACTAAATTTGTTATTCTAGTTAAACATTTAAATTTTAATACATTCTAAAAAAAGCCGAAACTGCCGCCCGTCTCTTGTTCGCTCTCTCGCTCTCTCTCTCTCTCTTTTGTATGGTTTTTTCTTTGCTCTTTAAAATTACGCACAGCACTTGAAAGTTGAGTTGTTGTTTGTTGCGAATTAATTAAAGTTCTATATATGTATGGGTATTTTGCAAGTGTGGTCTATGTATGTAGTATATGTATATTATAATGGCTAATGCTGCTGCTAGCGTCGTTCCGTCTCCGTGCGTGTATCGAGTGGAGCTGCTGTGTTGCGTGCGGCGGGCGCTGCTTGACTGAACGCAGAAACTCAGCCAGAAATGACGATATCTCTGCTGTGCTTATTGAGTCGCTCAATTCAACTGAACTCAACTCAACTCAACCCAACACAACTGAACTCAACTCAATTCAAGTCAACTCTTCGTTCAATGCTCACAGCTGTGCTTGCAGCTGTGTCACTCTCTCTCTCTCTCGCTCTCTGCGTATGTGTGCTTGTTGTTGTTGGATTTGTGTGGGTGAGCGAGTATTTTTGCTGCCAGCTGAGAAAAAATTGCTTGGAACAACAACGGCAACAACTACAAATAACGAAGATGGAAGATGGACGACACAACAACGGCTGACGGCTAACGGTTGACGGCTGAGAGGAGCTTGGGCGGCAACTTCTGTGGCGGAGCAGTTTTCCAAAGCTACTATCCGGCCGGCGGTTTGCGCGTCCGCTTTTATAGCAATTTTCCGACCCGGCAGCGCTGCTGCGTCGCTGTCCGCTAACGAGTGAGTGACTTTTCCCCTTGGCCGTGAATTGCCGCTACTGGTAAATGCGACAGCGACAGCGCCAGCGCCGACGCTGACAGAGCAAGAGCGACAGCAACATAGAGGGAGTGAGAGAGCGCACGTATGTAGGCTCTCTGCAGCGCCTAACTACTTGAGTGATTTCGAACGCTGCACACGTTTTGTGTGGCAAACATATGTTTAAATGCCGCAACATCAGCTGTTGTTGTGCTGCGCTCAACGAGTGTATTCTCCCTCGCTCTTAGAGTGTCACTGAAATGCTCTTACATTTAAGAGCGCCAAAGAGCGAGTGGTTAAAACACTCAAGAGCAGCTTAGCAATTGCCGACATTGAGTGCAAATGAAAGAGCTAAAAATTTTCCATGACTAAGGTTTCTAATCAGAATCACTCGAAGCGAGCATAAGTAGAAAAATTCAAGCAGATTTTGATAGATTCTTTTAAGATCGCAAAGAAAATTCAAATAACCAATAGAAAAATATTAATAAACTTGATTAAATAATGACAGAAGGAGTTATAGAAATCTGGAAATTTTTTTAAATAATTGAGTTTTATTTTATTTTATTATAGTGTATTGATAATTTTACAAATACAACGATTATAATCATAAATAAATAATAATAAAGTAATAAAATCCAATTAAAATTAAAAAAACATTTTTAGAGCTTAAAAAAAAAGTAAAATAAGTAGTGACTTAATTTCTGCATAATAAAGTTCTTATACCATTTAATGAAGTGAGGGTCAAAATAACAGCACTAACTTGGCTAACAATATGTGGGCCAAGTTGTCAGCTGGCAGAACTTGTCCCATTGAGGTTAAATCCAATGTAGTATAAATCATGTGTTTGATTAATTGCACGCTGCTGACTTTTATCCTGTTCGACGTTTGCTGCAGTGCTGCCAAGGAGGGAGGGGGTGGAGAGAGGGGGAGAGAGAGGGGAGGGGGATGAGGGGAAGGCAGTTGTGGAAGCTGCCCTTTAAAAAACTTTTTGGCAACTACTGTATGTGTTGCCACACGCTGTGTGCTTACCCCCTCCCCTCCCCTCACCATCCCCTCTTTCCTCCTCTCTTCCCCTTTTCCCATCCCCTCCCCCTGCGCAGCCAACGTGGCAATTGTGTTGTGTAAACATTTTTTCAGCATTAACTGACATGTGTTAGCCCCCAACCCCCCACCACCAACTCACTCCCAACTCCCCCTTCCACTTTTAGCAGCAGACAAGAAAAAACTGGAGAAGAAGAAGAAGAGGCAGCAAAGCAAGCGACAAGTTTTTGTGGCAGAACTTTTGTTGTGTGTGTGTTGTGTGTGTGTGTTGTGTGTGTGTGTGTGTGTGTGTTGTGTGTGTGTTCCGCCCGCAGCTTCAACGTCTTGGCAACGCTGACAAATAGTCAGGCCAAAAGAGTGTGGGAGTGTGGGAGTGGTGGACAGGGGGGTGTTGGTGTATATCCCGGCTTACAGTGCCCAAGGGGGGGGGGGGGGATTACAATGACTGGCCAACGGCATTGGCGCCATTTTTTATTTGTGTATTAAGATGAATCGTTAAAACAGTTGACAGCTCTCCTGAGCCGAGCAGCATTTTAATCTACTTTCTCACTCTCTCTCTCCCTCTCTCCTCCTCTCTCTCACTCGCTGCGCCTGCCACGCCCACTAGCACAACTATATGGTCAACTAATATTGTTGTAAATGAAATGTAGTGCAAGTGAAATGTTGGGAAGAAAACTCGAAAATTCTAAAATATTAAAAAGTTTTAAGTACACGACTAAGAAATGCCCTGTAGTTTGTTTAGTGATAGCCCAACACATATTTTCGTATATGGGCATTTCCAGAAAAAGATCCACCACGACGAAAAACGTAAAATTGATTAAAAACTCACATCTTGTGAAATTTTCTTCCAAAAATGTATTCAAGTTATTTGTTTTATCAATATACGCTAGAAAAAGTTCAATAGGATGAACATATACATAGATTCTACATTGGAATAAACTCACTTTTTCCATATTTTTGCCTATTTTCTTAAAAATTGATTTTTAAAATGGACCGTTTGTATTTTAACGATTACACTAAGTCAGGGAGTAAGATTGTAACATAAACCATTTTAATATATAGAAAAATATTGAAAGTTTAATTTAAAACAAGTTCTAAGAGCTATATATCGGAATATAGAATAAATTTGATGAACAAACTCTTGGAAAACCTAGGTGGAAATCTTGTCACGTTCGGGATGTCACGTTACAAATTACTAAGAAAACTTGTAAAATATATAAAACGGTAGTTACATATCAAAATTATTTCTTAAATGGAAAGCTACATTATTTTATTATGGTTTAAGTCAAAAATGACTTCCATTTTTGGTCGCGTTCGCGATGCATTGTTTTCTATAAATAATTAAAAAACGACATGTCTTCAAAGATTGTCTTTTATCTTAAAAATAGAGTTGATAAAATGCGTTAAACACGTGAGAAAACATTTTTGAAAATGTGAATTTTTACATTTTTTTCATTTAAAGTCGTGCGAATGTCGAGTTCGCGATCCTGGAAATACCCATATACAAAAATATATTTAAAAATGTTTAAATTATAAAAATAAATTAATAGTTATGTGTTCCCAGCTAAGAGATACTCTGTGGTCAGTTTGGAGATTTTTCAGCACATATTAGTACGAAAAAATATTTCCTGAACGTTTCTGAACATCTACTTACATATGTATATATTAGGGTGTCCCTTATTTGGTCAAAGTCAATATTTTTAAACGCATACGGGCTAGTTCTGTTCATTAGGTCCTAAAGCACTCAGAAATAAATTTTCACCTCAATCGGAGTATGATAACCCGTGCCGACTTGGATCGGAAAATTTCAAAATTATATGGGACCAAAAAAAAAAATTTTTTTTTTAATTTTTTATTTTTTTATTTTGTTCATTAGGTCCTAAAGAACTCAAAACCAAGTTTTCATCTTGATCGGAGTACGATAACCCATTCAAACTTGCATCGAAACATGAAAAACAGTGTTTTAACACTGATTATACATTTTTCGATGATTTTTCATGTTTCAAAGCAAATTTGAATGGGTTATCGTACTCCGATCAGGGTGAAAACTTGGTTTTGAGTTCTTTAGGACCTAATGAACAAAATAAAAAAATAAAAAATTAAAAAAATAAAAAAAATTTTTTTTTGTCCCATATAATTTTGAAATTTTCCGATCCAAGTCGGCACGGGTTATCATACTCCGATTGAGGTGAAAATTTATTTCTGAGTGCTTTAGGACCTAATGAGCAGAACTAGCCCGTATGCGTTTAAAAATATTGACTTTGACCAACTAAGGGACACCCTAGTATATATGGATTTATCTTAAGTTAAGATTGTGCTATTTATTTTATCTTATTGAAAATTATTATAAGTTTTTGATAAAAATTACTTTGGTTGAAAAAAATTAGTATCCGCAACGTTGTTGTTTTTAAAATACATATTTAATAATTCTAGATTTATTTAGTTACGATATAAATTTTGTATTCTCAAAAATTTCCCATTCTATTTCCTATTCTATGTAATTGGCTTTTTTTTGGTGGTTATGAAAAAATTCACTGACCATTATAAAAATTCAAATTTTCGTTCAGTCTTTTCTTCTCTGTAAAGTCCACAACGAAGGATTAGCCCATCAATTGAACCTTTGAAAGGAAATATTCAGAAAATTCGTACATATTTTACGATTTGTATTTATTTTGAAAAGATGAACCCAAAGTGTCTCTGTAAACTTTGTCAAAGATTACTTGGTAACATATTCAGTAAAGGAATACAATAAAATTGAAAATGCTCAAGCTGAGACGCTTCAAACTAAGTTTAAGTCCAAGTTGTTTCTCTCTCTGTGTAAACTAAAAACAAGATTTAAATGGGGCTTATGAGTGTAAAGACGCTGTACTTATTGTTAAACAGTGAACTTTTGATGCCTTTGTGTTTAGCTTATGAAAGGAAAAGTTTTTCATGAAATTTTGAACACGTTCAGGCCTTGGTAATACACACAAATGCACTTCACAGAAGGCGGAGGAGATGAGGAAAACATCAAAGGAGAATCATCCACATCGAAGTAAATTCCGCTAAAAGCTGCATTTGTTTGGCCAAGGCACTTAAGCCAACGGTCCAATCCTTTAACAACAACTGCAAAATAAAATAGAAAAGGAATCAAAATTCGAAACTACTCACATACAGTACACAGAGAGATGGAGGTGCCTATCGATGAAGGTGCTCTCCTCTCCGACTATAATAAAAAAGATGAGAAGTGGAGAGAAGAGCAGCTAGCGAAGGATTCGATTGAAAGAGCCGAGCGAATGGACCACTTAATACCCCTTTGTGAAGCAGCCCAACGCGGATGCTACTTAAATATACCCTAACGAGGGGTATTCCAAATCTTACACTATCTGTGTAACATTTAAGAACTACCTGCTTATAGGAACTCTGTTAATTCTCGTGCTAATTTGGTGAAACTTGGTAAGCGTGCTTTTTATTGTTGCAGTTACTATATATGCTGAGATTGGATCGATTCCTTAGCTATATCATATAGTTAATGTATTTCATTTTTTATTCTTTTCCTAAATTTCAATCAAATTTAGCATATTGTATGGTTATAATAGTAAGAATTGGTTTAAAATTAAGTTGGGATATGGAAGAATATGTATAAGACTATAGATATCTCAATAAGATTCAGGATTGAATATGTTTCCCAACTTTAAACTTCATTTCGCAATTGCATCTTTTATATTTCATAGTTTTCAGTTTAAAATACAAAATAAATTTTCGCACATAATTAAGTTAAATTTCACTAATTTAAGCTATATTTTAGATTTAGATCGTCGCATTATATATTTATTGATAGCTGAAACTTACTAAAAAACATGTTTTTTATAATTTTATAAAATTATTTCGACATTTTCTGCTAATTTTGAAAAGTTTAGTATAAAAAGAAAATAGTTTTGAATAATTTAGGTATATTTTTAACTATATGTCATATATTCCAATAAAGCAGAAAGTGTATTCAGATGTCGTCATTCTTCAGCTAATAAAATTTTTTCGTATTGGATATTTTAAAATGCGTTGCACGTTTTACCAATAAAACAACAACAAGATGACGAGAAAAGGAAAGGAAAGGAGTCCAATTCGCAATCCTTTAAGTTTCGGTTACATCGGAATCGTTGCTATTGCCCCGCCCTCCGCCTTTCCGTCAATTCCGCCTCCCACATCGATTTTCATGTGATTTGTGTAGACGTGTTTGGTTTTTATTGATTTTCACTTGATTCTCTCCATATGCTTAAATATACTTAAGCCAGTACGTGCACATTTCCATCTCCAAACCACAGATATAAAAGGGGGCTGGGGGGAAGAAGGAGGAGGAGCAGGAGCAGGGAAAGAAGCTGGAGCAGCAGCTCTAATGTCAGGATCATGTGAGGTTATCAACATAATTTCCACCAAACCCACAAGCAACCCACATCGCCTAACACTAAACTCAGCCATTTCCCACATGTTTCTAGTTTATGATGTAGCCAGTTTTTTTTCCTGCTCTCCTTCTCCTTCTCCTCCATCTTCTACGGCTTCTTCTTCTTGTTGCTGTTGATGATGGGAGCGTGTGTGGTTTGATAAGACTTGGGAATTCGGTTTAATTTAGTTGGGTTCCGTTTGCAGTCCCTCTGCTTTAAGTTCTTCAAAAATCATAGACAAAACTTGGCAAGTCGAGCATGAACAAGAAAGTTTGAATATAGTGGACAGTGTTGAAAAACAACTATGTTTTTCAAAAAAGTTTTGATGCATAATCTAATTAGAATCAAATAAGCCATATTGGAATCTGTTAAGTTTTAACACAGTCAGGGAATAACTCTTAAAATAAATTTTAAAATAACTTTTTAAATAAATAATAAATTAAAAAATATGAAAAAGTGAAGTGTTTAAAAAAAATCTTTAAAATTAATAAAATATTATACTATAATCATTTTGGAGGCCAAATAATGATCAAAATCACATTGCGCATAAAAATCGGTTAAGTTTTGACAAAGTTATGACCGTTTTAAGTTTTAGTTATACAAAAAGAAGACAGTGTTGAAAAATTTGATTAAATATTGATGCAAAATCCAAATAGAGAACAAACAATGATAAAACTGACACTCGCAAGGATATCAGTAAAGTTTTGAAAATCTTATGATAGTGTTTGAAAAAATGTCTAGTGGAAAGTATGTAAAAAGTAATCAGTGTTGAAAAACAACTAAATTTTTCAAATGAATTTAATTTTGATGCAGAATCAATTTATGATAAAATTGACATTCGCAAGGAAATCGGTAAAGTTTTGAAAATGTTATGTGGGGGTTAAGAAATATTGGTGTGGTGTGTTGTGGATATTTGAAATACTTTAAGTTGTATCCGAGCGCCGAAGCGCGATGATAATGCGTGTGTCTATGTTGGTTGTTGTATGTAGACTCCATGTGTACTGAAGCGGTTCCGGAGATCGCTCACCGAACCAGCATCTGGTTTATGCGATGCGTCGTTGCCAGATCGGGCTGTTGCCGCTGTAGTGGTACGCCACATCTACTCCCTCCTCAGTGACTTCGTCAGGTAGAGAAGGAAACGAATAAGCTGATGAAGATGGCGACGACTGTATTGTCTGTACTTCTGTTGTTTTCCTTGAAGATCCGGTGTTTCTGGTGTGTTTGAGTGTGGGAT
>JBAMBJ010001881.1:0-45594 GCA_037043495.1 Drosophila recens | reverse complement strand
ATTACACTGTGTGACAGTCCAAAAACTTCTGGGATGCGACATAGCGTAGGTTGTAGATATAGTTAAATAGAATTTTGTGGCATACTAGAATTTTTTGTTGCACATCGAAATTTTGAATAACGGTACAAAAACGGTTTTTTCGAGGTTGATGGAGTCTAAAAATTCTATGTCCTAAACTATGCGTCCTACAATAAATTTAAAAACGTCGTTGGAAAGTGAAAAGTAACACCTTTCTAACGGTGTATTACACTGCAATATCGGATAAATATTGAGGGAGCTACATGTAAAAATATATGCATTTTTTCTGTTTTTTGCGACATTACCCAACTTTGAACGTAAGTTAATAAGTTAAATTTGTAAAAAGCAACTACTTTTTGGTATGTAGTTTCAAAACACATTTAATTTTACGTCTTCTGCTTTTTAGTTTATTAAAATCGAGTGATATTTAGCTGAGTTATTAATTTTTTTAGAAAAAAAGTCAAGGAAAAAAAATCGTTTGTTAACTACTTTGCTAACGACGCAACTACAAATGGAATATGAGGGGATGGGGAAATGGCGCAAATACCACCATTTTGAGCAATTCTGTTTCAGAATTATTGTCCGATTTTAGAAAATGGACTCACGTTTTACTCGTAAAAATGTATTCTTTTCAAACAATAGAACGAGTATAACGGGTTTATACGAAAATAGTGTTCAAAAACATCACCAAAGTCAACAAAGTTGTAAAAAAACCAACAAAAAATTAATTTACCTATCAAATACTCCAATATAGGAAATGAAACCTGTTAAGTCATGTATGACACGTTTAAAGACCTAAGTTTCTTCTATCTAAAACTGGTAAGAAAATGAAAATCGGTAGATATTTGACGAAGCTATGGACGCATGATCGAGTGCAAGTACGAAAAAACGGTTCTTGTACCGTTATTCAAATTTTCGATGTGCACCAAAAAATTCTAGTATGCAAAAAAAATGTATTTATCTATACCTACAACCTACGCTATGTCCCATCCCAGAAATTTCGTTTTGATTTTTTTTTGTAACACAGTGTTATTCAATTCTTACAAAATTATTCGGAATTTCGTCAGAGAAGGGTGTTTCAAGTTTGAACAGAGAAGATCTATTGGAGCACAAACCTGATGTGAGGTGGATATGGTGCTGAGCTTGCCCGTGGGCACGGGCTCATCCTTGTTGCGTGCACTGCCCGATGTTTCCGATTTGTGCAGGTTATCCACAGCGATTCCACTGGCTATGCTGGCCATATCGAAGGAGTTCAGCGAGGAGACATCATCGCCGGTCGGAACTTGAGTCTGCTCCGGCTGTGGACGGATGGGCAGCTCCTGTTGCTGCAACTTGACGGAGAACTGCACGCAACGCACCTGACAGTTGCCAAAATCCAAGCTGCCCACAATGTCCTCGCCCAGCTTGTAGGCGGGCTTAAAGAGACAGAAACGTGCCACGAATCCGCGCTTATTCGAAATCCTATAGAACTTGGGAGCACGCCGTGCGGTCACATTCTGTAAGAAGATGCAGTTAGTCTGTGTATGTAGTCTGGCGAATGGAAGAGCACACACCTTCAAATGATGCCAGGATATTTCCAGTTCGCTGATCTCACGCTTCTCCAGAAACGGATTCGTTGGCGCCAGCTCCTCGTTGGTCTCCACCGTGACGGGCAACTCATCCGGCCGCGCTATCATTGGAATGGGCAGCACACGAATCGGCACCGTCAGCATCTGCACCTTCGACTTGACGCGCTGCGTGGCAATGGTGATTTTGTAAAAGTACCGAATGTCATGACCACGATACGTGGGCGGTCCATCCCGAGGCACCATCTCATTGAAGAAATCTAGAATGTAATAAATTTGTAAGTAAATCTTGATATTATATGGGAAATTGATTATGCATTTGGAACTGCCACAATATATTAATTTTATAAATTCCCAGTTTATCCAGATAGAGCTGTCCTTTTCATATCTTTGTAGGCGATATTATTCAAATTAATTTATTGGGAAATAATATTCCTATCCTCTGTTTATTGCTAAAGGGCGCTTCAGACGAGCACTTTTTCACCGACACTTTTTGTCAAAAGGCTGTCCGTTACGTGTAACCACACAAAATTTCAAAGCGTCGCACAGTGGGCCAAACTGCTCTGCTAGCGGAATTTTATTAATAACTCGAGTAAATGAAGAGATATTTGAATGAAATTTTTAACTTAAGGATTTCAATGCACTCTTCACGTACTCTCTAAATTTCAATATTCTAGGTCAAACATTTCTCATACCTCCCATATAACTAATTAATAACAATACTGGACACTTTTCGGACCTGTGTCTTGGGGCAGAGGTCCCAAAAATTTTTTATGGTACGGCCTATGTCTAACCTTTTTTGTTGAAAAAGAGGCATGTCAAGCCATTTTTGATTTTTTTTTTCAAAAAAGTTTCTACTGTATCTGCATGCCTTCCATTTTTCTGTAAAATGGGCCACGATAGCTTTTAACTTTTTGTTTTTTTCTTCCAGGTAATTTTTATAAAATATACCAAATACAAATTCTTTGATGGCTAACATTTTATTTTTGGCCACTTTTTCGTTAAGCCAATTAATATAAATATATATATATAGCGCTTCGAAACTGACATTCCACCTAAAAAGGGCAACAGACTTAAGAGTTGGTCGTAGTTGGTTAACATTTTGAAAATTTTTACACCACAAGGACTCATACTTTACATATATGCTAAAATTAGCTCGGATCCGATCCGAGCACGCTAGTTTTAGCCCAAAGTTGACAGCATACGCTATAAAAAAATGTATTTTAAAAAGGCATACTTTCACCACATTTTTTTTGCTACACATGAAAAGACGGGTCACAAGCATATAATTTTTATTTAGTACATACCTTATCTGATTAAGAAAAAAAGATATTGATTCAAGAAATTGACAATTGGTTTGAAATTTGGCTCAACCAAAAAAGGCTTAAGAATGCAGTCAAATATTGGCAGGCCACGTGCTAAACATATGTTCACTTTGGAAGTTCACATCCGATTAGGAATGCACCGGAAAGCTCATGCAAAAGCTTTTATAAGCTATGACAAGAGTTGTCTATCAAAAGAAATAAAAAAAAACCCGAATATACAAAAATTGAAATTCGACTTATATCCCGCTAGATTGCCTATTTGGGCCACTGTGCGTCGGTGAAAAACCGACGCTCACCGATGGAAATAGAACACGTTCTATTCCATCGGTGAGCTATAGCGAAAAAATCTCTTTTTGACAAAAAGTGTCGGTGAAAAAGTGCTCATCTGAAGCGCCCTTAAACATGACTTTTTTAGCCACTTTTTCCTCATTTTCATACAACTATGTTCTGAGATCATTCCATACAAAAAATCATAAAAAAAAAACCAACAAAGAGATTTTTGAAAAAAATATTTATGCAGTCACTATTAAAAACGTTTAGAGAAACTTTTTGCATCAAAAAATTTTTTTTTGTTTGAGACCGACTTTTATAAAAATTCAAAATTTTCATTGGGAAAGTTATGTATCATTCAAACGGAATTTAAATGACCTTTCCATTGATGCCAAACTTTACATGAAGTAAGTTCAAACTTTAGTTTTGTCAAAATATTTTATCCGACGACTGTAGTTTAAATGAGTATTTGAATCAAATTTGGACAGGTTGAGATATCTTAAATAAAAGAATTTCATTTTATACTAAGCCTAATTCTTAACCGATCGGTTCGATGGCAGGTATATAAAGGGAGCGTGCCATGCGAAACTGGAACTAATCTTGATCAGCGTATGATACCTAAGAAACCTACATACTAAATTTAATGTCTCTAGCTCTTGCAGTTTTTGAGATTAACGGACAGACAGATTTATATCGACTCGGCTGTTGATACTGATCAAGTATATATATATATATATATATACGCCTTTTCCTGCCTGTTGCATACTTTTTACTAAATGAGTATATCATTTTTTTCCAATTTCAATGGGTTTACTACAGGGATTAAAGCCCTAACCGAAACCGTAACCTTTAACCGGTAAAAACCGATTGAAATTTAAAGCCGTAACTGAAACCGTAACCGAAAGAACAAAATTTCATTTGACCGAAACCTTTAAAGTTTAAACCGAAACTCTTAAAACCGAAATAACCGTTTCATTTATTAGGGTTTATTTCGGGTTTTCATACATCCAAAAAAAAATTATTTTTCACATTTAATTTTGATTTTTGATTTTAATTTTCTTAAGTTCAATTTTAGATTTTAATTTGTGAAATTCATGATCGAATTCTCATAGCACTGAATAAGCGCAAATAAAATAAATTTCTTATATGAAATATTAAAATTGTTAAAATGTAACTAAACTACAGTCGAACTTCCCTAACTCGAACTTCCCTAGCTCGAAGTTTCTCTAACTCGAACAAAATCGAGTGACAATACTAGGCAAATTTCATGCAATTCAACTTCCCTAACTCGAAGTCTCCCTAACTCGAACTTTTTTCGTGGATAATGGTGATTCGAGTGAGGGAAGTTCGACTGTACATCAAACTGAAGAATATGGGAATGGAACAATAAGAAAGTAATGCCTTTTTAATTATAACTATTATCTTATTAATATAATTATATTTTTGCAAACAAATTTTTTTGTTTGAACCGAAACCATACCGGTATTTCAAAACCGAAACGTACAAAACCGGTTCACCGTTACAAAACCTATGTTCATTGATTTTGCGTAACCGATAACCGAAAACCTAAATGCGAACATAACCGAAACCGTAACTGAAACCGATATTCGTTTTGGTTTTAATCCCTGGTTTAGTAAAAATCATTGGGATTGTGAGTGACCGTTTTGTCAAAACATGTTTGACCACCACTGTGACTTCAACTTGCGTCAGTTAACCTACACATTTTGGTCTCTCCGGGCTGCAGCTTCAGATCGCAGAACAGAATCTTGGGCTTCGTGGTCACAATCAGCTCCCCCGGCGCCTGCGTCACCGCATCGAGAGCTGTGCGTCCGATGAGCTCGGCCAGCTCCGTCGACTTGTCGGCAGAGGGCGTGCTGAAGCTCGTCTTGCGATAGCAGTGCAGCTGCACCGAAGCCCAGGCCAGATTCTCCAGACTGTTAAATGAATGAAATTAATTAACATTTACAGCAATATTTTCGTATTGTTCTTTTACCTTGCATTGTTGGCATTGCGATCGCTCTCCTCGGCAAACACTTTATGCGTGAACTCAATTAAACACTCAACGCACTCGCCCGTCGCATAAATTGCCGAGTCGGCACGCAATAGTTTTGCTTTGATTTCGATCATTTATTTGCATTTTGTTTTACCCATTTGTCAATTATTTCAATCACTTTCAGTGCGAAAGAAATTTCTTGGTGGTAACGTGTGAATCCGCGAAATGCAAACACAATAATATAAATATACAAAGACAATTAATTGGTGTTTATGTTTGTTCTGTATCCACTTCTATTTTACTTATTAATTATAAATGGTTTTTTTTTTTGTAAATTTGTTTTCATTTGTGTTCCAACCGAGCTGGGTAAATGAAAACCAACTAGACAGCTGGAGAAATATTGATGCTAAAATCGATACATCGATATTTTTATATTTGATGAAAACATCGATGTGTTTTAAGTATCGATGCCTTTAAAGTTGGCTGTTAACACAATTTCGACCGTTGCACTATGGTTTTTTTTTCGTTTTTTTTGGCATAAAGTCAAATGTTTTTTTGTTTAGTATTTTAAAAATTTGTTGATTTTTAATTGTTAAACACCCTAGTCAGATAAAAAATTATTTAACTTTAACTTGTGGAGCAATACAGTTCTGCTTGCGCGCTGTTAAAGTCAGCTGATTATGTACCACCCGTTTTGTATGAAATTGGCGGGAAAAATTTTGCGACTTTGATCCTTTGCTATGGCGAAAGCTTACACAAAAGTGAAAAGAATTAATGTGGAAAACGACTGTCCAGGTATGTAAAACTATAGTTTACCTATGTTTTTGTCTTTGTTATGTGTTTTTGTTAAATTTTGCCGTGGTTTGTTTATGTGTATTTTTAGAACGAGCTTAACAAGTCACTATGGTTTTTTTTCCGTTTTTTTTTGGCATAAACTCTAATTTTAAACCTATTGAATTGAAATTTGGTTTGAATACATTTTTTATGCTCCCAAAATGACCTACCAAGTTTCATTTAATTTGGGGCACTATTTCATATAGCTGCCATATAGTCAATCCGACCGATTTGCCTCAACTATTTTGTTTATAAAGCTATTGATTTGAAATTTGGTTTGTATACATTTCTTGTGTTTCTAAGATGACCTACCAAGTTTCATATGATTTGGGGCACTATTTCATATAGCTGACATATAACCGATCTGGCCGACACGCAACTAAGAGTATGACGTTCCATTAAACATTTTTTTTTTAAATTTTCTATTATATTTGATTAACAAAAATAGTAATTATACAATTTTTATTTCAGTATTCATCTATTCCTATTGTTGTCTAGTGATTAGTCCTTTATTCTGAAAGTAAAGAAAGTGAAGATTTTAGGAGTATGCTTTTGGCAAGCCATTTTGAGTGCTTTACCCTGAATCTTTCCAGAGTTGAATTACACTTCAGCAAGTGCTTATTTATATAATTGACGATGTCTTTATTATTTTCATTTATTGACTTAATGATCTCGTTATTTAAATGTTTTTGTGCGATACATTCCAATATCTGCTGTTGTACGGCGTCTCCTGAGCCATTGTTGTTGCTCCAAATGTCAACCAGCTCGGCACGAATTAACACATATTGTGCCAGAAAAATTTGATTTTTTCGAAAACGTGTGGATTCGGACAAAAAGGATTAGTTTCTTATTAATCTGCACACTTTGGTTAATAGTTTCTCATTTACAACTTTTTGCAACGCTTTGCCATGCAAAAGTACTGATCCACGAAACACAACTACACTTGTTAAGCTCGTTCTAAAAATACACATAAACAAACCACGGCAAAATTTAACAAAAACACATAACAAAGACAAAAACATAGGTAACCTATAGTTTTACATACCTGGACAGTCGTTTTCCACATTAATTCTTTTCACTTTTGTGTAAGCTTTCGCCATAGCAAAGGATCAAAGTCGCAAAATTTTTCCCGCCAATTTCATACAAAACGGGTGGTACATAATCAGCTGACTTTAACAGCGCGCAAGCAGAACTGTATTGCTCCACAAGTTAAAGTTAAATAATTTTTTATCTGACTAGGGTGTTTAACAATTAAAAATCAACAAATTTTTAAAATACTAAACAAAAAAAAATTTGACTTTATGCCAAAAAAAACGAAAAAAAAACCATAGTGCAGCGGCATCAGCCCTATCTGGCAACGACGCATCGCATAAAACAGATGCTGGTTCCGTGAGCGATCTTCGGAACCGCTTCAGTACACATTCAGTCCAAGGTGAATTTACTATTAAGGTGACGTTGTCACCACAGCTGCTCTCTTTCGGGAGTACAAACATTTGACAGTATGCCTGCAAACGTTGTCGAAAGAGGTTGTGTATCGCATGTTTTTTTCTTGTCTTCTTCTTTACGAATAAACTCGTAGACAGAAAACAATGAAAAGAATAATTATGAATTAAAATACAGTCGAACTTCCCTAACTCGAATCACCATTATCCACAAAAAAAGGTTCGAGTTAGGGAGACTTCGAGTTAGGGAAGTAGAATTGTATGAAATTTGCCTAGTATTGCCACTCGACTTTGTTCGAGTTAGAGAGACTTCGAGTTAGGGAAGTTCGAGTTAGGGAAGTTCGACTGTATTATAAATTATTGTAAATTAAATCGTTTTAATTATTTTGCGAAAACATTTCCTTTTCTGTCCGCCAAAACAATAACAAACGAAGAGTGCAGAACGTAAAACGTTCGCCATCTTTTTCTAGCGCTTGTCTCTCTGAGAGCGGAGAGAGAGAGGTGAAAAATTGACTGTAGCCTCACCACATCGGACGACGTCACCTTATTAGTAAATTCACCTTGATTCAGTCTATATACAACAACCAACATAGACACACGCATTATCATCGCGCTTCGGCGCTCGGATACAACTTCAAATTTGGCTATTTTTTAACGGACTAATTTTGACAACGCTGGTGTAGACTGTATTAGTGATGTAAATTTGAGTGGAACATCGACGTCGATGCTCATCGATGTTTTCAAAATGAAACACAAAATGAAAATGTTGAACACTTTACGCCGCTAAAAATTCAACTCACGTCAGTACCAAGCTTAAAGCTTAGTACTTAAGCATAAAGTATAATTTTACTCCTTTTTTTCTTAAGATGCAGTCGAAATGGCACAATGAGTTTTGCTTTGAGCAAAAAATAAAACTCATGAAATAATGATTATTGTTTAAGCTTTATTTTTCTGCTTAAAAATAATGATTATTAGCTAAGTAGTAAAGTATAACTCAAAATTAATCATTACTTTGTAAGCAAATCTATAAAACTTGAAATTAATCATTATTTCAAAATATTTGTAATAACCCTTACAATGATTACAGTTCCTGGTTTGAGATATCTGAAACAAACTGACCGAATATGCAAATGTGATGGTCTCATATATTCTGACCAAATTTGGTTGAAATCGAATAACTATATCAGTAAAGTATAACTCAAAATTAATCATTACTTTGTAAGCAAATCTATAAAACTTGAAATTAATCATTATTTCAAAATATTTTTAATAACCCTTATAATGATTACAGTTTTTGGTTTGAGATATCTGAAACAAACTGACCGAATATGCAAATGTGATGGTCCCATATATTCTGACCAAATTTGGTTGAAATCGAATAACTATGTCATATAGCTGCTATAGGAACGATCAGTCGAAAGTTAAATCTTAGAAGAAAAACTATTTTGTTGTTTGAGATATTACAAGATTTATATTTTTTTTTGGCAATAAATTATTCACAAGTTGGTATATTTCTACCAAAACTGGTATATAATTAAATTATTAATTATCACTTAAATTATGTTTAGCGAGCTGGTAAACTTTTTTTCACAGATTTTTCAAAAATGTTTCTTTTTTGGTACCAAATTTGTATTCTTGCAAGTGACAACCGTGCTGCTACATATTTTTATGAGATTGGTGGCAACTTGAAAAAAAAGCGGAAAAAAGCCAAATGCATTTTTAAAAAAGCCAGAATTCCCGCTTCCCGCAATTCCCAAATTTTTCCCGCAATTGGTCTTTAAAAACAGCCAGATTTGACGGGAAAAAAGCTAAGTGGGCAGCACTGGACTCGAGTCCCATTATCGTTCAACAGTTCGTTCGAGTCCTTTTATAGGTCAGCATAAAAAGACTCGAACGAACTAATCAACTGAACTAGTGATGTAAATTTGAGTGGAAACATCGATGTCGATGCTCATCGATGTTTTCAAAATTTAACATCGATGTTAGTTGATACATCGGGTCGAAACATCGATGCATCGATGTATTTCTAATGTTTGAAAACCATACCATTTTTAGAAAAAAACTAGCATTTCTTAGATTAATGAAGCGCATTTTCTCTTAAAAACGCTTTCATAGCAGTTTTAAAGTTTAAAACAGTTTTTATCTTAAAAGCATAAACACAAACTACAAGAGGTCTTTTTGATGAGAGCTTTGAAAAGACATATGTAAGCCTTCTTGTAGCTATAGTATCTCTGAGTAATTTAAATAAATTTACTCACTTAGACATTGCAAACACTGCCCAAATTACTATAAACTCATTGTCAGAGCGGCGAAAATGGCGTGTTGAAAGTGCGGCAGCCGATGTTTTGCAAAACATCGATGCATCGCCATGCAACATCGATAAATCGGCATCAACAAAAACATCGGAAAACATTGAGAAATGTCGCTGAAAAAACATCGATGCTCGATGCATCGATGTTTTTTTACATCACTAAACTGAACTATAAGACCTACAATCAGTAGAGTTGGGCTTTTTAGTTCAATTTGCTGACCAAGTTCAATCGTTCATTTTTCAGTCGTGAACTAAATCAGTCATTTAGTTCAGTTATTCAGTTGGTCAGTTAGTTATGAACTATGAACGAGATAGTTTCTTTTCAGTTGGTCTGAACTATGAACGGAGATGGTTTCTATTCAGTTGGTCTGAACTATGAACGAGATGGTTTCTATTCAGTTGGTCATGAACGATGAAAGATGAATAGGTCATTCTGATCAGTTGGTCAGTTGTTTATGAACGATAAACGATGTGAATAGGCTACGACTGTTTCTTTTTAGTGAAATGTGAAATGTGTTTTAAGTTTTTGAATCAAATAGACGACAAATGCCAACTAGATTCCGGATTTCCTCTTATTATTTTGGGTTATACTTATACCCTGGCTTTTTGAAAATGAGAAAAAAGAGTAAATTGGTTTTTAATTTTGGGCTTAAGTTACCTCTCACATTGTTAAAAACTTAAAAATATACAGAATTTAAACATTGTTACATGTAATTAAAGAAGAAATTGAATCCATTTGCGGAACTCCATGTATTGTATTTCAATAAGAAATTAAAATTTTTTTTAAAGAAATTACTGACCAACTGCGAAATGACCGATTTAGTTCATGATTGACTGAATAAGTTCATTAGTTCATCTTAATGACCCGTTCATTTGAACTTTTTCAGAACTAAACGACACAACTCTAACAATCAGGGATTTAGTTCGTTCGTTCACTTTCGTGAATAGTTCAATCGAACTTTGTCTGAACGATACAACTCTAGTTAACAATTTTCAATATCGATAGCAATGCGACGGCCGAAACTGTTATGTTGTCTTCTGTTGTACAAATTAAAGTAGATTACGAAAATTCTATCAAAAAAAAAATAGTATTGCTTGTGCATTTATTAACAATTATATAGATATATATTTGTAGATACAAATTAAATTTTTCAAACTTCTGAACAGCAAATGGTTTTTAACATAACAGTAAGAATAACAATAACAGTCTGCTAATAACATAATGCTTCCAAATATCGATAGGCGTTTGTCATTTTGCTTTGTGTTTTGATTCGTTCGCTTGCATCGCGTTTCGTTTCGCAGTCCGCTTTGAGTTCCCGTTCAGTCGTCGTCGCTTTCAAATGTGTTACGCGCGTGGTTCGCGCTTTGTTCGTTTCACAAAATTCGTTTAGTTTCCAAGGAAATAATTGCAACATCCACGACGCAACAAGTGTAAAAGTGTTGTGCATATGCGTATTTTGCATAAAATTCAAATTAAATTACAGTGCAAAACAAGTGCCCAATATATTTGTTGATCGCAATAAAGTTTTTTTTTTTTATTATTGGCTTTGCATTTATTTTGCGCAGCTTTCGTTCGATCTGCGCGATCTGTGCGTCAAAATGTGCAGCTATAACAACAACAACGACAACAACGAAGTTAACAAATATTTAATTGCTGCGTTCATTTAATTAAGCGTGGCAGCGAATTTCCTTTTTTATTGTGGTACTAGTGAATTACTGTTTGTGTTTCTTTTATGCTGGGATTATAAACGTGTTCTTTTGGATTTAAAACAGGCGGCGAAACGTGCCAAAAGGTGAGTAATCCACAAATTGTTTTCAATTCAGTTGTAGCTTCTCATAATTACTGCAAATTGTGCGGATCAAGCGCTCAAGAACATTACATGCATTTGTTAGACAACCCCGTTGGAAAAACAACGCAAATGCAACAATTGCCATGTCCGTCCGGCTTAGCAACGACAACAACAACGACGTTGCATTCCAACGGCGTCGGCATTTTGGCTTCACATTTTGCTTCGCTTTATTTTTCTAGTTGTGGAGAGTGTCGGACGCCACCCGCTATATTTTGTACTTCTTTTAACGCTCCCTCGCTCACATACATACATACGTAGTTGTTGTTATTGGTTCCATCTGCATAGGTAAGAGACGCTACGTTAATTCGGATGTGGTTTTGCGCTTCAATATCTACACAAGCACACAAGAACAACAACACAATAAGAAAAGGGTGCGTCGACATTCATTGTTGTTGTTGTTGTCGCTGTCTTCTTTTCTGTGTTTTGCTGCTTTACTTTTTGCTGTTCACCTTCGTACGGTTATCGCATCGTACACTTTGCTCTGCCGTTTCGTGAAGATGTTGCTGGGGCTCCAGCTCTCAAAAGTCTCCACTGACTCACACGCACACCCTCACGCATACAAGCACAAACAGTTATACCTGTTTTTTTTTTTTTTTTTAGTTTTTTCGTTGAGCGCAGCCGCCGCTCGCGAGTCTTTTCAGACTCACTCTATTGGAGCCGAGCGCCGGCGCGACGACGACTGGAAGATTGGAATTTTTAGTGCAGCTTTACAACGTCGACAGCGGGCTAGTTGCTGCTGTTGTTGTTTTTTTTGCTATTCTCTTTGACAACAGGTTTATAAGTGCACGCTTAGTTAGTAGAGTAGCTTTTACATACTACTCTTTTATTCTACTACGTTTTCCACGCTGCGGGTGTCGTGGAGGCTACTTTTGAGCATGGCGCATTTGTTTTTAGCTACTTTCGGTCATTGTACTGCCTATGTTATGTTATGTTGTCTTGCCCACCGCCACAGCTAAACACTTGTGTATGTATTTACAATGCACACACACACACACACATGCATAAGCCTGTTTTTTTGCGGTTTCTATATGGTGACTTTGTTGTGCAGTTGTTTTATTTGTATTCTACGCTAATTTGCAGCTCCATTTTGGCGCCTTGTGCCTTGCGTTTTGTTTGCTTTGCTTTATTTTTTACCCCGTTTTGGCATTGCAAAATGAACTTTGTACTTTTTGGTTCGCCGCATGAGTCACTGAATTTTAATTTGTCGAAGCTTTGGCTTGAAATGAGCTTAGCTTTTGTTTTTGCTTTAGCTGCGATATTTGAACGACACAGAAAAAAACAAAGCTCGAAATATTTATGTACACACATATTTTCATATCTTGAGTTTGTGCTCATTTTTCTGTAATCTTAGAACGGTTACCGTACCACATATTTACCTTATCAAAAAAATAAAACGGGCACAAAAAGCAACAGATAAACCAAATATGTATTGGCCCATAAACATAAGCAGGAACAAAAAAACCAACACACAATGCAATTGCATTAAATGCAGCTGATAAGAAAACGTGTCCCCAAAAAAAAGGTAAACAAAACATGAAACGGTTCCAAGAAGGTGCGCAAAATAAATACAAAAAGTTAAATAAATATAAAATAAACTCAACAGCAAAAGCAAAACACAAATTCAAAACCAAAACAAGTGCAGGCGTAGCAAACGAATGTAGGCCGAATGATCCTAAATACGGCCAAGCGACGAAAAGAGACAGAAGAGGCGAAACTAGCACAAATAGTGTGTGTGTGCGTGTGTGTGAGTGTGAGTGTAAGTGCGTTTGTGTGTGTGTGTGTAGTTACAGGTGACAGCTAATCTAATTACGACACAGCATAGGCTCATATCAAATATTTGCTCATTGATAAACAATACAAAAAATACTACTTAGCGGTGAAATCTAATGAGGGCGACACTTTCTAATTAACAAATGTGCATGTATATGTGTATGTTTGAAGAATTCTTCTGTAAACTCTGAATGAGTAACATGAATATTTCAAATATTTCAGCCCTTGACATACATACAATAAAACTCTTAATTTAGATAGCCTTAATTCTTATATTACTTTAATCGACTTTGGAATTATATATTTCTTTTTGAGCATATTGTTGTTTTATTTTTAATTTTCAGAAATCGTTAATTCTTTTTCAACTTGTTCTTATAACCATAAACATCAATATAAAATGAGAAAAGTATTTAAAATCAGGAAAAAGTTTTTTCTTGTGAATTTAATATTTACATTTTTATACACAGTGATGAAAAAAATAAAAAAGCGATAATTTTTGTTGAAATATTTTTTTACACATAAATATAGTTGAACTTCCGTAACTCGAACTTCTGTAACTCGAATTTCGGTAATGGTCAATAAAAATTATTTCTTCTAGCTTTTTTTTTTAAATTAATTTTGAAGTTTTTATGCAAAATGAACTATAATCGAAAAAAACAACCATGAAAAGCAGAAATCAAATCAAAATCAAAGCAAATAGTTAATTTTGCATTACAATTTCAAAATTAATTAAAAAAAAAAACTAGAAGAAATAATTTTTGCACCTAAATTCATCATAAATCGCCTTCTAATTTTGGATTTTTTTTTGAGGTGTGTCGCATATTATGGACCTCTACCCGAATTTCTCTCCAACTCGAGCTAAATGAGGGGAGTAAAAATAATAAACTTAAGAAAAATTAACTCTATGACTCGAGTCTCCATAACTCGAACATTTTCTTTGGATAATGGTGATTCGAGTTGGGGAAGTTCGAATGTATTTTTTTTAAGCTTCACAATTTTTACTAAGTACCTATCATTTAATCTAAGAGACTATAAGAACTAGAGCAACCAAATTTGACACACAGACTTCTAAACACTCTACGCAGGTGGCACTTACTTTTCAACAATTTGCCACGCCCCCATTCTCTCCCACAAATCGTGAAAAACCACACTACACCCACGATTTTTATAGCCTTTCCATCTAGTTATATAAGCATTTATATATATTTAAAACGTACACTTTAACACTTATTTTGTTTATCTATTTACATACCAACTTCTTGGTCTTGTTGTGCAGCGATTAAAGTGCAGCGAAGCATTTTTTGTTTTTGGCCCAGCTGCATTTTCTTCCCCCCCACCTTTTAAGCCATCCTCGCGTTTTCGCGCAATCTTTTTTATGTGTTTGTCAATTTGTTTTTTTTTTCTTGTGCCTATTTTGCAATTCGTAATTGGAGTCTGAATCAGAGTCTCGGAGAATGTTTATTTTTGGCTTATGCACGCCGAGAGTTGTTCGTTCTCCTTTTGACTTTGTTTACTTTTGGTTTCGTCGACTTGTTTTGCCGCTGGCCTTAGGAATCATATTCATATTCATACTCCTATTCACATTCATAATCGGCATCTGTATTTTTTTTTTTTTTTTGTTTTGGACAAATTATAGTTTATTATGCTTTAGCTGGAAATCTGAGCTTTTTATTGGCGACTGCAGCTGCTCTCGTTTTTCAGTTCAGTTCTATAAACAAATCGAATTCGAGATCGAAAACGAAATCGCATTCATAAATTTAACAATAACAACCATGATAAAAGTCATTGAAAACGAGAGGAATTTAATCAGATTCGAGACGAGGAAATGAAAATTGAAACAGGAAGCTATTTATAGAAAATTGAAACGTTAGAAGTGAACGTTAATGTTTTATAAATAATTGAGTAAAATTTAGATACAAAACAACTCTGTTATTAGATTTCAGTTCACATTCAACTATAGGCTTAAAAGTTTTTGAATAAGCAACTTTCATGATCAATTTCCAGAATCTTTTAAAGGAGAATTAAAAACAGAATCTGTCTATAAAATACAATAAAACTTAATCTAGTTCTGCTCAGGATGCGCTTGAATAATTTGACATCCATAGATCAAATTCTGAGCTGTCCAGCAAACCGGACGCTGTCAGATAAAATACCAAATCCCATAAAAAAACCTCTTTATGAGGTAAAAGTCTAGTGACGAAAACATTTTCATGCCCCAAAATTTCTTATATCCAATTTTGTGACGTATAATATTAAGTTTTACACATAAATTATTTTAAACAAAATTTTGGCACCCGGCACATTGCACTAAAATGCCTCAATTCTAATACCAAATAAAACTCACTGTTTTGCGCAGTGCCGAATGCAAAAATTTTGTTTAAAATAATTTATGTGTAAAACTTAATATTATACGTCACAAAATTGGATATCAGAAATTTTGGGGCATGAAAATGTTTTCGTCACTAGACTTTTACCTCATAAAGAGGTTTTTTTATGGGATATCAGAAATTTTTGAATAAGACATCAGAAATTTTGAAATTGCAATATTTTTTGACAGTATAGCTTTGTCAATTTTGTTTATTGTTTGTACAAAAACACACATGCCCAGCGCAAAAGCTATCAGCACTTTTCAACTCTGGCTGCTATGACACTTTGCACCTGCTGTCCTATTCCCATTCTACCTTTTTAAATAAAAAATAAACGTTGAAGGTATTCCTAAGAGCCCTTCGAAATACCTTTTCAACGATATATAGATCATATCTGTAGCTTCTATCGTTTGGATGCTATGAGGATTTAAATTTTAGCGGTTTTTAGCGATTTCCCGCTAAACTAGCGATTTTTCGAAAAAGTCGTAGAACAAACGTTTCTAGATTTTTGAGCGGGAACAAGTCCTCATTCAAACTTTTAAGCTAAATCAACGATTTCATACAAACAAACAAACAAACAGACAAACTGACTTTTCATCTCATTTTTGGAAGACGACTAAAAATTTCAAAATAATTTACCTTTTGAACCAGTAGTCGGATTTTGATGATCGAGGTGTCATTTGACGCGTATTTTTGATTAGAATAGTAAAAAATTAAACACAAATTCAAAAAGGATCCAACGGCCCCATTAGCTCCAATAATTAAAATTTTTCCCCTCCCACTTACACCTGTTTATCTCACGAACCAGGTGAGTTTTCAAAACTCTTAGTATGCACATTTGTAAGTTGAATTGATACCTTTCGATCGGTATATAACTCGACCTGATCGGACAGTCATAGCAAATTTTCCATTCTTCCTGTGTATATATGCTAGTCGCCTTCGCACCCTTCGTGCTGCTTTCGTCACTAGCGCGGACTGCCGTCCGCAGTGATTCAACAGCTTCCGGAGTCCGGATTTGAATCATTATGCAGCGAATGTTGACAATTTGGATTAAAAACTGAAATATGAAATTTGCGCTAGAAATCAAATGAAAAGTTTTGCGGACAAGCAGAGGAATATAAAAAAAAATGAGGAGGGAGAGGCAAAGAGGCAAATGGATTAGACATTTGCATTGATTTAGTGCGGTCAGTGCCACGCCCATTCAAGCTGGCCGCCTCTCAACAACGAATCGTTGGCTATAAACCCGTTTCGCAAATCGAATGCGCCAAGAGCTAAACTTGTTTTCTGTTTCTTTCCAACGCCTGCCTGACCGTGATTTTGAGCTGAATGTTTGCCCATGAGCTTTGTGTTTGCCCGCAGTGAGCTGAGCTATTGTCGAGTCCCCATTCGAATTGACGACAATACATACATACAAACATACATATATACAACACACACACACACACACAAATACACCTATACACTTACATATATATTGTTCTACTTTATTTGCATTTTGTGTTGTGTGTGCGGTTTTATGCATTTTCATAAATCTACTTAATGTACATTTTGTGTGAGAAAGTTGTAGACCAACATCGAGTTGAGTCTCTTAACCACAAGTGGAAGAAGGGGTAGAAGAAGAGGAAGATACTCGACGCCCTCATGCAACTATGCAAACTGGCCAGCCCAGCATGCAATTCATGAAATTGTGTTCCCGTAGTCTTCAGTTTGCCAAGTCTCTTCCCGCACTTTCCACACACTCAACGAACACACACACTCACACTTACACACACTCGTCTCACATTACCGACAACTTTACTTAAAGCATTGCGAAATCTTTCTGCTTTGTTATTATGTCTGGACTGGGGAGCTCCACTTGAGAAATGGAAAAAAAAACGAACGTCTTGACGAACTGGAATTTGTGGCATACATATTTTTAAATTTGCCCGCCCCAAGAATGCGACGAATGCGAATTCCTGAAAACACTTTTCGAAACATAATTAAACAGAGTTTTCACATAAATTAAACAGTTGAAAAACTGTATACAGTTGGTCAGGTAATTGCTTTGACAAAATAACAAGTGTATATACAAAAAATTAATTTTTTTAATTACTTTGTTTTTTAATTGTTAAATTCAATTGATCTCGCCATTTCATAATGTTCCTTTTTCAATAACTATACCCATTGTTGTTTTTGATAGGTCATACGATTTCCATTTTCAAAGCTCATCGCTCAACATTGAAATAAAATGCAGCCCATAAATGTTTTCATTAGAAGTCTCGCCATTAGATGTCAGCTCACAGTAACATCAAATTGATGCTGCCTCTATTGGCCGGGTCAGGAAGGGAGGGAGAGAGGGATGAGCAAGTCAAGCACTCCGAAAACTCATAATGCTCACAATAATCCAATGAATAGGAGAAAAAAAAGATACATTTGCCCATATGCATTTGTTGAGTCGAGTGTCTGCTGATTGACAAGCGGCATTAATATTGATGGACAGAAAAGTGCGACAAAAGGTTGCAAGTGGCAACAACAATGGCCCAGGAGGTATGTAGATACATAGATACATGCAACAGGGGCTGTTGGTTCTGCTTCAGCGTCTTGAATGACTGTACTTTTTTCTTCTTCTTTCTGCTGGAATGTTGCCCTGAAAGTTGTCAATTGGTATAATTCATAAAACTGAAAAACGGTTTTTCCAACCACGTTCTGCGCCAGCGCACCGAACCCTGCTCACCTCATGTATATTCCCTCTTTCGTTCTCTCTCTCTCTCACTGTCTGTCTCTCTCCCTCTCGCTCTATTTGTATGTCCCGGTCCCTTACCGATCCTTTTTCTGGCTACAGCTACCTGCCCTTGCCACTACAATGATCATGATGATGATCTTGATTTTGGCCTGGCTTGTGTATTGTGTGTTGTACCTGGACTCAGCCCTCCTCGAATTTTTGGATGGGAATGCGTGTGCGTGTGTTGTGTTGTCGCTATGTTTCCACCCCTAACATAAACACCACATACCAGCAAGTTAACAGTTGACAGTTACCGGGCCAACATTGAGCAACAACTACAACTACAGCAAATACAACAACCCCGTCCTATGAGAGCTCTCAACATGCATAGGTATCTCTTGAAGTTGCTCTCATTTATCATAACTTTATCGTGTCATTTTAAACACCTATAAAAGCTAAATTAACTGCTCGTAAATCAACTAATTTTGAATCACAGACAAAGCTTATATGACTTCGAAATGGAAGTATCTTTGAAGTGATTTCTTTGTACATTAGTGAAGAAAATATCTTTGCTCCACAAATTTTTGAGAAAATATCTTAATATCCTTAAGGTAAAATTAAATATATTGTGTAACAATCAAATACAGAAATTAAGGTCTTACATAAAAACAATGACAATATTTAACAACCCTTTAATGAAATGCTTAATTTTAAAAATCATTATTTTAACATACACTACCGAATCTTAAATTTAAAAATTTAATAAATTAAATTAATTATTTATTAAATTAAATTAATTTAAATTATTTAATAAAGCTTTGTATTACTAATAGTTTCAAATTCGAAGGGACTAAAAGATGGTCTTTGAGTATAATTTATTTATTTAGTGTTGAAATTTTAATATTTTTGAAATATGTACTATTTAATTTTCATTCTATTGATTTTAACTATGTTTTACTTCTTTTATTTATTAAACATTTTCTAGTTTAAAAAGCATAACTTTTTTGAAAGTTTTTAAAATATTCAAATACAATCTATAATATTAAATTTTTTTTTTAAATTTGTTACTCCTCATGGTGTAAAGTAATTGCTCAAATTTGTATCTGACTCTGTAGATCTATTCAAATTTGCTTTTTCTATCTTAGGTTCATTAATCTTTGCATCTACAAAATGTATCTTTGGCTTGTTGCGCATGCGCAGTACTCGGAATTATTTTATCAGCGAGTATTGTTTCATTTTTGCCGAATTCTTTTTGTTGCTTTTTCAGTTTGTCAGTCTGTGTGTGTGTGCTTTTGTGTGTATGTTTGTCTGTCAGACTGTCTGTCTGTATGTTCGGATGTCTCTGCACTCAAATGAATGCATAATGTGGACTTAATGCTCGTCTGTCTGCCCAGCAAATGTATTTTTATTATAATTATTTGTTGTTGTTGTTGTGTGGATGCTCTTTAGGTTTTTCAAGTGCTGCAGCTCATTCAAACTAATTATTTTGTCTGTCTCACTGACTGTCTGTCTGTCTCTGTGCCATTCTGTTGCGCCGGCGCGCCAGCTGATTACCTTTGGCTATTTGCTTTTTGGTTTCTGAGTCGTCTGCTCTACAAATTATGTTTGTACACTCTTATGTTTGCACCTCTTAACCCCGAGCTGATGATGTTTCTTTTTCAGTTTTGTTTCTGTTTAGTTTTTTTTTGGCCTTAAATCCCGTTTGCTAGCTCGAATTTTAACAGCTGCAATTTTCACGCTTGGCATCTTTGGCTGCTGTTACTGTTATTTATTTGCAGAAACTATTTTACAGGTAATTACAAAGATCTTATCCGCTGCAAAGTTGTGGGTCATCAGCAAAGCAACATCATCAGCATAATCAGCCAACAGCAGCTGCTCAAAGTGCTAACTAATTTATGCGTTTTGTCTTTTACTTTGACCCAAATTGCATCACTCTTTAGAATAGTCGAAAGTTCTACTAAGAAAATACATACAACAATGATACCGCATTAAATTTTCGACTAACTGTCGAAATTGTCTTGGGACCCGATTTAAACCCAATTCGATCATAATGCAAAAGAAAATAGAAAATTTCCAATTTGTGAGTTTGGCTGAGATATCTACGAAAATAGCAACATTTTTCATACTGAATCTTAATTTTTGATCAAAGGTTCCAATAGCAGCTGTATGATATAGTAGTCAGATTTTAACCAAACCAAAAATATCTCAAACAACAAACAAGTTTTTCCCACTAAGACTTAACTTTCGACTGATCGTTCCTATGGCAGCTATATGATATAGTGACCTGAAACAAAAATAAAAACATTTTCAATGAGCACAGGCTAAAAATAACTATTTGTATCTTTTTTTATAATTAGATAATCTTATTTTAAATATAAATCAAGTCCCCAAGTAATCGGGAAAAATAGTTAAATCAATGATTAAATATTAACAATGACTAAATATTAAAATTATATCGACCCAACCCTACTCGACATTCAACGACTTTCATAATTTATTTAATCAATATGTTACGTGCTTCTTCATTAAATTAAACTTCTCTGTCAGAGAACTAAAATTTCACGGACAGCGTGTAGGCGCAGAGTAGAAGCTGCACTGGCCATCGTGTTGTATGGTGTGTGAATGGGCGTGGTCGGGACGGGGCGGGGTGTTCAGAGTCTCGCAGATACTCGTAAGATACTCTCGTAAGATACAATTTTCTGGGCGCCATCTGTGGGATTTAATACTGTTACTATAATGATGATGATAAAGTAAAGGCCTGCCTACATTTTTGTGGCGTGTGGTTTTTAATAACAGTTCCAGCCAGGATGAATTTATTAATTTAACAGCAGCCAAATTAAATGGCGTTGGGCAAATGCAAATGTATAGACTTTAGCAAATTGTTTGAAATTAAATCAAAACTGAAAAGTTCTATCCAATACTACTGAGACTGACAGTTGAGTCTGTTGAGTCGCCAGCTCCAATGCTCAAAATGATGGATCGCCAGCTTCAAAATGCTATTTTTTTAAATCACTTTTATTTATTTTTTAAATGTGTTTCGCAATTCATACACAATTTAATGTGACCAGATATCGGTATAACAAATAATGCCCAAATTTAACATACGATTAAAAATGCTAAGAGATGCATTAACAGAGATCAGCTGATCGATATCGATAGCTAACATTATTTGATAATATTATACAACTATTAGCTTTGGAGTCAATCAAATAGATCGAATAGAAAAATAAAATATCGATAGAAAATTTGTCCTATGTCATTTCTGTAATGCGATTAATTTTTTTTTTTTTAATTATTTAAAAATTTGTACTTACAAATTTAAAAACCAAGAAATCGAAAAAAGGCCTCGAAGAAAGAAAAATTCCATATAAATAAAAGATGGCATAATGTGAAGAAGAAGAGCTTGACATTAACCTTAGCTTGTGGGTCCGGTGACTCAAGTAAAAAACCGAGTTGACAGATAAGGAACTAGAGTTAATGTTAGAGTTTCGCTAGGAGAGAAATGTCTGGCACAGAAGTGAAAACTATGAAGAGAACGATGATATTGGTATAATATAAGAAATAACTAAAATTGGTTTTATAGTCATAAATAAGATAATTTTGTATTTGTTCATTAATATAGAGGAAGAGTCCAAGTAAGAAGTTCAAAAGCGATGAGTGCACCCAGCACGTGTTTGAGATTTCGTCTGGTGAGCAACATTACTGGAAAGACGAATTGGCCTACACAGAAGATGATGTGTTGGTGAGGAAGCTGTTCTTTTTTGTGGACACCGCAAAAGAACTGGGACAGCAGCATTTTCGAAAGCATTTCGAGAAATATGGATGCGTTGAACGCCTGGATCTGTATCCGAGTGAGAACAGGAGACAAACTGGCCACGTTGCCTTTGCAAATCCATGTGATGCTGCCGAAGCCTTGCTGAGAATGCGTCAGGATGTCAGTGGACGGATAAATGTGCGTCCCAGTTATAGCTGGCACCAACCAGATGCCGAGCAAATGCCGCAGAGACCGGAAAATGAGAACCCCAATGAGCCCGCTGCCATTATGAAACTGAACGATCATTGCCTAGAGCATATATTTAGTCAATTATCACTTCGTGATCGCATTCACTTTGCACGCACCTGCTATCGTTTTCGTAACATTTATGAGGGAATGTCGCCATTTCTCGATAAATTTATAAATTTTAATTTATTCGACAAAATGACTGCGTGGGAATTGCGGGATTTTTTTAAACTTTCCGGACGCAATATAAAGAAAATCGAAGGCACTGTACCAGAACGTCACTATAAGCACGTGTTCTCCTTTCTCGGCAAGCATTGCATTAATTTGCAGTCAATGACAATCAATGAGATCGGTTTTAAGTCTCTCAAATTCAACGTATTTATATTGTTCGCAAATTTGAATAGTCTTCAAAACCTGTCATTACGTAGATGCGATCTCGCTGAGGAGCATTTGCAAGCGCTCTCGAATTTGAGACAGCTTAAGAAACTGGATCTTTACCACAATTCTATGATGACTGGACAGTATTCGAATTGTTTGCCTAATTCTATTGAGTCGCTGTCACTAAAATACTGTTTTAAATTGAAGCCGAAGTTTTTGAATGATATGTTAAGCAAGCTACCGCTGCTTAAGGAATTGAACCTAGATGGACCTGATTATATCTTAAGCCCAGATACCCCTTGTAAATCGCTGGAGATCCTCTCATTATGTTATGACAACGACAGACTTGCTGAATACGAACACATTGCAAGGCTGCCACGCCTTAAGAAACTGATATTAAGAGTCAATTCAGTGATATCCCCAAAGCTAATCACATGGCTAGTGGAGCATAAATCCAAGCAGTTGGAACTTTTGGAAATATATCCAAGCTGTGTCCATGACCAGCATCTTCTCGAAATTGGAAAACTGACCGCATTGCATACGCTGCTTTTGTATAGCGGCACTTTCACCAACCGTGGATTAGGGGGACTATTTACCTTGCAGAACTTGAGAAAAATCCTTATGAATTGTAATAGAAACATCACTGACGAAGGTGTTCTTGGACTGATACTTGCTTGTCCCAAGCTGCAAGTGCTATATCTGGAATATTGCGATAAACTCACGGACAAGCTTCTTCGTGGTATTACTTTGAAACTACGAAACAATCAATATGATCGTCCGCTTCCTATTAAACTTTACATGACCGGAGCCAAAGTCCGTCAATCTACACTACTGAATGCGGATGTGGCAGCAAAGAATATAATCGATGTAATATTGACTTAAGACACATATATCTTCAAATTTTATTACTATACAAAAAGAACTACGAATAGTTAACGTATTGGGTTTCTTTTTATTTTCATGTAATCTTTTTAAAATTAAACACAACAGCGACATTGTGAATTTAGTTCCAAAATAAATAATATCTTATAATTCGGTATTCAAAATTTCAAAAAACATGGGGGCTCCTACTGAGACTTAGCTTTCGCCTGATCCAGAGTAGAGGTCTGCATGAATGCACTCAAAATGACAAATGAAGCGTTCACACTCAAAATGAACGAGTGAATATGAATTTGAGCTCAAATATCTTTGGCTGTATGAAGGCTCGTGTGAGACTTAGTAGGCTAACACTCAAACGTAGAGGCCTGAATGTGAATGACAGAGAAGTTGAAATTGGTTTGAGTTCATTCAAATTAACCAGAAAAATTTTATTTTGAAAAATATTCTGCAATTATATGATGAACTATGAGCACTTCGTAAAAAGGAAAAAACTCCATTTATTTCTCAGAAATTAAAATAACTATAAAATATGTATTAACATACATATATGTATGTGATTAATCCCTTTTTGAATGTAGAAACATTATTTTTTAACGTTGTCTAGTTTGGGGCAATCACACTTTTTCACTTACAAAATTTCGTTCGTCTGAAAATACTTTTTCGCGGTTTGCTGGTATAGAAAGTATTTTGCAACTTTTTTTGTCTAAAAGCGGAAAAAAAATCTTTATGCATGTGCCACCAAGTCATGCTTATTATTGGCTTGATCTTGTGCGTTAATTTTTCCATCCATTTTTGCCATAAGTCGTAAAAAAAAGCTAAACTGAAATATTACATTCGAGTGACTCGAATTTGTTTGACAATGCCAATGTCACCTATCGTTTTTACACCTTAGTTCATTCGAACTCAGTTCGTATGAATGCCGAACGTTTGGAAGAAAACTTCACTCAAATACATATAAACTCAATCATAGTATGCTTTGCATTCAACTCATTCAGAACCATTCAATTGCATTCAATGGGACTCACAATATGAGTACATCCATGCAGACCCCTAATCCAGAGTTGAAAACAAACTTGATCTGCGTCCCGTATCTACATACATACCAAGTTCTATAGTCTCTAATATCGATTGTCTCAAACAGACGGACTTGGCTTAATCGACTCGATTATTGATGCTGATCAAGAATATATACTTTTGTGGGGTCGGAGATGCTGCATTCTGCCTGTTACATCACACAAATCCAATATATCTTTTTTTTTTTTACCATTTTCAGTGGGCACAGGATATAAATATAGTGGCAAGGCTTCGTTATTTTAGAAAAGTGAGTTTTGATAATTCGCAATGAATTTAATCGTTAAGAAACGTATTAATTAGATTCTCTGAGAATTAATTGAAACTAATATAAGGAAAAACTAACATTTTCACAAATTTTTTACTCACAGACAGACAATTTTCCAAAATCAGTCAGACATTTAAATGTGAAGTTCCAACAAAGAACTTTACTTATTTTCCAGTTCTCAATGAGTTTTTGCAATCTTTCAATAAACTTAATAATTGTTTATCGTGCTGATATCGCATTACAAAATTGGGATCGCTTTTAAAGAGCCGGGTGTTGGTTCTTTAATTAGATCTCTGTTTATGCCCCTATCGTATTGCCCAATAGCTTGTGTATTGTGTATTGAACCTGGACTCAGTCCTCCTCGACTTTTCCATGGGAATGCGTGTGCGTGTGTTGTGTTGTCGCTATGTTTCCACCCCTAACATAAACACCACATACCAGCAAGTTAACAGTTGACAGTTACCGGGCCAACATTGAGCAACAACTACAGCAAATACAAAAACCCCGTCCTATGAGAGCTCTCAACATGCATAGGTATCTCTTGAAGTTGCTCTCATTTATCATAACTTTATCGTGTCATTTTAAACACCTATAAAAGCTAAATTAACTGCTCGTAAATCAACTAATTTTGAATCACAGACAAAGCTTATATGACTTCGGAATGGAAGTATCTTTGAAGTGATTTCTTTGTACATTAGTGAAGAAAATATCTTTGCTCCACAAATTTTTGAGAAAATATCTTAATATCTTTTAGGTAAAATTAAATATATTGTGTAACAATCAAATACAGAAATTAAGGTCTTACATAAAAACAATGACAATATTTAACAACCCTTTAATGAAATGCTTAATTTAAAAAATCATTATTTTAACATACACTACCGAATCTTAAATTCAACTTACTTTGGAAACTTTAAATTAGTTAATAAAGCTTTTTATAACTTATAGTTTCAAATTCGAAGGGACAAAAAGATGGTCTTTGAGTATAAGTTATTTATTTAGTGTTGAAATTTTAATATTTTTAAAATATGTACTATTTAATTTTCATTCTATTGATTTTAACTATGTTTTACTTCTTTTATTTATTAAACATTTTCTAGTTTAAAAAGCATAACTTTTTTAAAAGTTTTTAAAATATTCAAATACAATCTATAATATTAAATTTTTTTTAATTTTGTTACTCCTAATGGTGTAAAATAATTGCTCAAATTTGTATCTGCCTCTGTAGATCTATTCAAATTTGCTTTTTCTATCTTAGGTTCATTTATCTTTGCATCTACAAAATGTATCTTTGGCTTGTTGCGCATGCGCAGTACTCGGAATTATTTTATCAGCGAGTATTGTTTCATTTTTGCCGAATTCTTTTTGTTGCTTTTTCAGTTTGTCAGTCTGTGTGTGTGTGCTTTTGTGTGTATGTTTGTCTGTCAGACTGTCTGTCTGTATGTTCGGATGTCACTGCACTCAAATGAATGCATAATGTGGACTTAATGCTCGTCTGTCTGCCCAGCAAATGTATCTTTATTATAATTATTTGTTGTTGTTGTTGTGTTGATGCTCTTTAGGTTTTTCAAGTGCTGCAGCTCATTCAAACTAATTATTTTGTCTGTCTCACTGACTGTCTGTCTGTCTGTCTCTGTGTCATTCTGTTGCGCCGGCGCGCCAGCTGATTACCTTTGGCTATTTGCTTTTTGGTTTCTGAGTCGTCTGCTCTACAAATTATGTTTGTACTCTCTTATGTTTGCACCTCTTAACCCCGAGCTGATGATGTTTCTTTTTCAGTTTTGTTTCTGTTTAGTTTTTTTTTTGCCTTAGCCGTTTGCTAGCTCGAATTTTAACAGCTGCAATTTTCACGCTTGGCATCTTTGGCTGCTGTTACTGTTACTTATTTGCAGAAACTATTTTACAGGTAATTACAAAGATCTTATCCGCTGCAAAGTTGTGGGTCATCAGCAAAGCAACATCATCAGCATAATCAGCCAACAGCAGCTGCTCAAAGTGCTAACTAATTTATGCGTTTTGTCTTTTACTTTGACCCAAATTGCATCACTCTTTAGAATAGTCGAAAGTTCTACTAAGAAAATACATACAACAATGATACCGCATTAAATTTTCGACTAACTGTCGAAATTGTCTTGGGAGCCGATTTAAACCAAATTCGATCATAATGCAAAAGAAAATAGAAAATTTCCAATTTGTGAGTTTGGCTGAGATATCTACGAAAATAACAACATATTTCATACTGAATCCTAATTTTTGATCAATGGTTCCAATAGCAGCTGTATGATATAGTAGTCCGATTTTAACCAAACCAAAAATATCTCAAACAACAAACAAGTTTTTCCCACTAAGACTTAACTTTCGACTGATCGTTCCTATGGCAGCTATATGATATAGTGACCTGAAACAAAAATAAAAACATTTTCAATGAGCACAGGGTAAAAAATAACTATTTGAATTTTTATTTATTTTACAATTAGATTATCTGATTTTCATAATTTATTTAATCAATATGTTACGTGCTTCTTCATTAAATTAAACTTCTCTGTCAGAAAACTAAAATAGCGTGTAGGCGCAGAGTAGAAGCTGCACTGGCCATCGTGTTGTATGGTGTGTGAATGGGCATGGTCGGGACGGGGCGGGGTGTTCAGAGTCTCACAGTTTGGCAATGTAAGATACAATTTTCTGGGCGCCATCTGTGGGATTTAATACTATTGCTATAATGATGATGATAAAGTAAAGGCCTGCCTAAATTTTTGTGGCGTGTGTTTTTTTAATAACAGTTCTAGCCAGGATCAATTTGTTTATTTAGCAGCAGCCAGATTACATGGCATTGGGCAAATGCAAATTGTTTGAAATTAAATCAAAACTGAAAAGCTTCTACGTATATCCAATACTACTGAGACTGACAGTTGAGTCTGTTGAGCTCCAGCTCCAATGCTCAAAATGATAGATCGCCAGCTTCAAAATGCTATTTTTTTAAATCACTTTTATTTATTTTTTCAATGTGTTTTGTAATTCATACTCAATTCAATGTGACCAGATATCAGTATAACAAATTATGCCCAAATTTAATATATGATGAAAAATGCTAAGAGATGCATTAACAGAGATCAGCTGATCGATATCGATAGCTAACATTATTTGATAACATTATACAACTATTAGCTTTGGAGTCAATCAAATAGATCGAATAGAAAAATAAAATATCGATAGAAAATTTGTCCTATGTCATTTCTGTAATGCGATTAATTTTTTTTTTTAAAAAATTATTTAAAAATTTGTACTTACAAATTTAAAAACCAAGAAATCGAAAAAAGGCCTCGAAGAAGGAAAAATTCCATATAAATGGCATAATGTGAAGAAGAAGAGCTTGACATTAACCTTAGCTTGTGGGTCCGGTGACTCAAGTAAAAAACCGAGTTGCCAGATAAGGAACTAGAGTTAATGTTAGAGTTTCGCTAGGAGAGAAATGTCTGGCACAGAAGTGAAAACTATGACGAGAACGATGATATTGGTATATTATAAGAAATAACTAAAATTGTTTTTATAGTCATAAATAAGATAATTTTGTATTTTTTCATTAATATAGAGGAAGAGTCCAAGTAAGAAGTTCAAAAGCGATGAGTGCACCCAGCACGTGTTTGAGATTTCGTCAGGTAAACAACATTACTGGAAAGACAAATTAGCCTACACAGAAGATGATGTGTTGATCAAAAAGCTGTTCTTTTTTGTGGACACCGCAAAAGAACTGGGGCAGCAGCAGTTTCAAAAGTATTTCGAGAAATATGGATGCGTTGAACGCCTGGATCTGTATCCGAGTGAGAACGGGAGACAAACTGGCCACGTTACCTTTGCAAATCCATGTGATGCTGCCGAAGCCTTGCTGAGAATGCGTCAGGATGTCAGTGGACGGATAAATGTGGACCTCAATGAGCCCGCTGCCATTATGAAACTGAACGATTACTGCCTAGGGCATATATTCAGTCAATTATCAGTTCGTGATCGCATTCACTTTGCACGCACCTGCTTTCGTTTCCGTCGCATTTATGAGGAATTGTCGCCAACTCTCGATAAATCCATAAATTTTAAATTATTCGAGGCAATGACTGCGTGGGAATTGCGGGCTTTTTTTCAACTTTCCGGACGCAATATAAAGAACATTGAAGGCAGTGAAATGTCTGCACCAAAACGTCACTATAGCACCGTGTACTCCTTTCTCGGCATGCATTGCATTAATTTGCAGTCAATGACAATCAATGAGATCGGTTTTAAGTCGCTCAAATTCAACGTATTTAAATTGTTCGCAAATTTGAATAGTCTTCAAAACCTGTCATTACGTAGATGCGATCTCGCTGAGGAGCATTTGCAAGCGCTCTCGAATTTGAGACAGCTTAAGAAACTGGATCTTTCCGACAATGAAATGACTGGACAGTATTTGAATTGTTTGCCTAATTCTATTGAGTCGCTGTCACTTTATCGCTGTTATCAATTGAAGCCGAAGTTTTTGAATGATATGTTAAGCAAGCTACCGCTGCTTAAGGAATTGCACCTGTATGAATGTATCTCACGCCCAGATACCCAGTGTAAATTGTTGGAGATCCTCTCATTTAATTACAAAAACGACAGACTTGCTGAATACGAACACATTGCAAGGCTGCCACGCCTTAAGAAACTGATATTAAGAGTCAATTCAGTGATATCCCCAAAGCTAATCACATGGCTAGTGGAGCATAAATCCAAGCAGTTGGAACTTTTGGAAATATATCCAAGCTGTGTCCATGACCAGCATCTTCTCGAAATTGGAAAACTGACCGCATTGCATACGCTGCTTTTGTATAGAGGCACTTTCACCAGCCGTGGATTAGAGCGACTATTTACCTTGCAAGACTTGAAAGAGTTCAATATGGGTGGTAATTCTAACATCACTGACGAAGGTGTTCTTGGACTGATACTTGCTTGTCCCAAGCTGCAAGTGCTACATCTGAAATCTTGCTTTCGTCTCACGGACAATCTTCTTCGTGGTATTACTTTGAAACTACGAAACAATCAATATAATCGTCCGCTTCCTATTAAACTTTACATGACTGGCGCCAAAGTCAGTCAATCTACACTACTGAATGCGGATGTGGCAGCAAAGAATATAATCGATGTAATATTGACTTAAGACACATATATCTTCAAATTTTATTACTATACAAAAAGAACTACGAATAAATAACGTATTGGGTTTCTTTTTATTTTCATGTAATCATTTTAAAATTAAACAGCGACATTGTGAATTTATTTTCAAAATAAATAATAATATCTTATAATTCGGTATTCAAAATTTCAAAAAACATGGTGGCTCCTACTGAGACTTAGCTTTCGCCTGATCCAGAGTTGAAAACAAACTTGATCTGCGTCCCGTATCTACATACATACCAAGTTCTATAGTCTCTAAGATCGATTGTCTCAAACAGACGGACTTGGCTAAATCGACTCGATTATTGATGCTGATCAAGAATATATACTTTTTGGGGTCGGAGATGCTGCATTCTGCCTGTTACATCACACAAATCCAATATATCCTTTTTTTATACCATTTTCAGTGGGCACAGGATATAAATATAGTGGCAAGGCTTCGTTATTTTAGAAAAGTGAGTTTTGATAATTCGCAATGAATTTAATCGTTAAGAAACGTATTATTAGATTTTCTGAGAATTAATTGAAACTAATATAAGGAAAAACTAACATTTTCACACATTTTTCATTCAAAGACAGACAATTTTCCAAAATCAGTCAGACATTTAAATGTGAAGTTCCAACAAAGAACTTTACTTACTTTTCTCTATGAGTTTTTGCAATCTTTCAATAAACTTAATAATTGTTTATCGTGCTGATATCGCATTACAAAATTGGGATCGCTTTTAAAGTGCCGGGGATTAGTTCTTTAATTAGATCTCTGTTTATGGCCCTATCGTATTGCCCAATAGCGAAAGCTTCTACAACTTCCGAAAGCTCAATCGAAAGTGAAGGGTTACAAGCAAATCAAATTTTTAATGCCATTTGGTTGTTGGCATGACAAATAAAACCTTGACCCAAGGTTGTAAATAGCACCTGACGTTGCAGCTGTAAAGCGAGTAAACGAATAAAAGCCAAACAAATAAAAATACAAAGACAAAAAAAAACAACAATAAATTAAATGGTAATTGTTGTCTAGCAAAATTAAACGTCAAAATCTTGTTGACCATTAAATGTGGCATGCTACTGGCGAGGGGTCATCGAGAAGTAAGTGGCGTGTTCTGATGCAATGGGGCGTTCATCATGAATTGCCCAATGTTTGGCGATAAGTTTGTAGTTGACAGTTGCGACTGCGCAATGACGCAGTTGCATATAAATTAAGCATGCCCCAACGTGCACATCTGAGGCATTAACATTAACAGATGCCTTATAGCCCGTTTCACATTCCACAGCCTGGCCGTCTAACCGGTTATGATTTGACATGCTATATACATATGTACGCATATAAATATATATATGTAGGTATGTGTACCTCTCGTTCTTCCCTCGTCTGTATTATGATTTGAAGTGAGTGACAAGACAGCACGCGTCTGATTGCGATTATTTGCCAAGTGCCACAATAACTAACAAATTGCTTTTGGCATTCAATTAAATCAAACATCAACTCAAAACCAAACCAGGTTTTTCAAATAAAATTTGCAATATTCAACTACATTCTGTAACACATAGCTAATATTGTTGCATTTATTGAAAGTGCTGCAACATTTTTATAATCAATTAGACATTTCAAGTATCCTAAATTATCATTTGAATTCTAGTTTCTTGTAATTTATGTATATTATCATTTCAGTTTATGAAAAATGCAAAAATCTATTGAAATTGCATGTACAATTATTTGATTATAATTTTTTTCTAATTAACCCCAAACCAAAAAGACGAAAATTAGAAAACAATTTGAATTGTATGTTTTATATGCTTGTAAACTTTAAAATTGTATACCGAAAATCTTTTGATTCTAATGTATAAGTTTAACCAATTTCAGAATGAAGGATTATACTTTTACTATAATTAAAAATGAATATCTTAATTTAAATAGATAAGTTATTTACTTAAAATATTAAAGAAAATAGGATTGTCATATAAGAAAAGTATCTTTGAAATTTTTGTAAATTATTACTTTACTCGTAACTTAAATTTAATAAACAAATGTTTACTTTGATTTTTTTTTTTGGTTGAAAATTTTAGTCTTGAATAATATTTGTTTATCAAATTTTGGAATAAAGTTTTAAGCACATAATTTTATTTGTTGGTAATAATTTTTGAATAAAGTAAAAGAACTATTAACTCAAGTTTTCTGTGTGCATTTGGTTAGCTGTTATCTGTCTTGTAAGCTCATGTAAAAGCTGAAATGCAATGATAACGGTGTCATAAAATGTCTCCCGTTCAAGCAATATCAACAAATTTCAAATATGTTTTCTCTTCTTTTTATTCGTTTTCGTCTTATTATTATTTTTGAAATGCTTTTGGCCTCATTTGGTCGTTTCTTTTCACTTGATTTTCACTCGCACGTTGTGTTTATTGTCTTTATTTCATTTTCTTAGCTATTTGACATTTTCACGTTAATTGAAATTTTATTGCCAATTGTCAATTGTCGCATTGTCTGTCGCGCTATCTGTCTGTCTGTCTGTCTGTCTGTCTGTCTGTCTGTTTGTCTGCCTGTCTGTCTGTTCAGTTTGTGGTTTGATTCCGGCCGGTCTTTGGGTCTCTTTTTATGGGCGTCGTTTGGCGCAGTGAAAGTTGCGCATTTCCAAGAAGTACATCTGAAGCTGGAGGGGATCATACTTTCCTACTGGTCTCATATCTTGTAAATATATACTTTGCCATTAGATATAAGTGCATGGCCATTTGGCTGCTGTTGTCGCTGCTTTTGCTGCTGGCAATTAACAGCCAACATCAAACGTCAACGTCAACATCAACATCAAAGCGAGGTTCCGGCCAACTGACATTACAATTTTCCCACATTAAATATGCACCTAAAGTTAACTTCTAATAGGGGCAACATCTCGTCGTACAAAAATCTGTCTATATATTCTACCACTATAATAATTTGAATGGCTTTGTTGTCGTTGCATTTAACAAAGCTGCTGCTGCCTGCAGGTCTATTAACCGGTTAAATTGCTTCCTGGCCTAATTAAGACTGCAAGCAAAACAACAACAACAAATATGTAAAATCGCAGTTAAGACAAGTTAACAACCCGCCGCTTGTGGTAGTTGCAATTATGCGGCTAAGCCCCAGCAGTTCTTTTTTATGTCACCAAAAAAAACTTTAAACTAATAATTATAAAATTTCTAAAAAGTTCGCACTTTTAATTAAGCTACAAAATACAAAACCTTTCGCTTTATTTGCGAGTAAGTTTATTGTATTTTTTTTAATGTGAATAGCGAATTGTTTAAGCTGTTGGAAAAGTTGCGTAAGCACTGTAGAGAGAGAGGAAGACTAAAATAGTCAGAGAGAGAGAGAGAGAGGGTAAAGCTTTTATTATGATATCACATTTCTGTGAATTGTGCATTTTATAGAGCAAATATTATGAAACTTTCTGAACAAAGCACGGACTTTGTTTGCATATAAAAAATGTTGGAAATGTAGCTAAAAATATCTGGAAATATTATTGACTGAAATTATACTTTATTAGTAACACCTGGCCTTACTTTGAAATAATTTTAACACTTTGATCTAACTGAAATTTGTTGAATATGTCAATACCTGCTACCTCAACAATGGAACTTATTTATCAGCAGTTGAAAAACCAATCATTTTGACTTGTCATTGAGTTTCATTCCCTTTAAACATGAATAGATCTTGAAATGGTTTTGATGTGATAATGCCAAATGATAGATAGACTAAACATTTGCATTAGGTGAAGAGACTACAGCATTTAAATGACAAATTAAAAATAGATAAAATCAAGTTATTTGTTGACTATATTCTCAGACTCAGTTTGTTGTCTATGGCACTTGTAATCAGCCAAATGACTTGGCTGATAAAAATCAAGATAATGCCATACGCATAATCAGTCAATAACCTGTTGATGATAAACACAACAAAAAGTAAACATTTGGTCAAATCTTTTTACATTTTTGGGCAACTTCATTAATAAACACGGCCAACGAGACTGCGCTGAGTTTTAAACAACAAACAAGTGAAAGTTGATTAATAGTTTCCGTTTATGGTAAATCAATTTTGTGTCTAATTTCAGTCTGTATTATTTTTCAAGCGCATCTAGTTGCCCATATTCATTTATGTTTTTATCGCATTTATTTTTTCGAATTCACGGCACGCAATTTGAACTTTTAGTCGAAAATAAAGAAAAATCGGGATAACGCGGCGTATGAGTAATGCTTGGTTGCTTGGCATGCAAATCATTTGCCCATCTCACATTTTTGCATGTCGTTCGTATAATTAATTATTTCTTTCATTGTCTGATTTTTATTTCAATATTCATATATATGTGTGTGCTATTTATGTACATGTACTACTGTGGGCAAAAAGTACCGGGAATTTTAAATTTAAAAAATTTTGGGATTCCAATCGGAAAAAATGTTTGTACTTTTAGGTTGGCACTACTATCATTAACATCTGTGCAAAATTATGCGTTAAAATATTCATTAGTGAATAAGTTACGATTAGTTTTGTACGACGCCAAATGTGCATTTGGCGATTTTGATTGAATCTCCTCAATCGACCCGAAGCGATGTCCTCGGAGAGGTCTTTTGAGCTTAGAAAATAGCCAGAAGTCACACAAAGATAAATCAGGCGAAAAAAGTAGCTGCGGGACAATTTTGGTCGAGTTAGAACACATAGAACAGGGGCAGTATGAGAGGGCGCATTATCATGTTGCAAGAACCATGAGTTGTCAGCCCATAGTTCTGGCCTCTTTTTACGCATAGCTTCGCGCAAACGACGCATATCGCTCAAAAAATATTCCTTGTTAACAGTTTGGTCGGTCGGAAGGAATTCATAATGAACTACAACACGATAATCCAAAAAAACTGTCAACATGACCTTGATTTTTGAGCGAATTTGACGCGATTTTTTCGGTCTCGGCCCACCTTTTGCCGATATTCGCTCGATTGATCGGTAGTTTCCATGTCGTAAGCGTAGATCACACACTTCCACGCGGAGCTTTTTTCGATGAAATTGACCGTTTTTTGGCACAAAAATCGCCAAATGCACATTTGGCGTCGTACAAAACTAATCGTAACTTAAACACTAATGAATATTTTAACGTATAATTTTGCACAGATGTTAACGATAGTAGTGCCAACCTAAAAGTACAAACATTTTTTCCGATTGGAATCCCAAAATTTTTTAAATTTAAAATTCCCGGTACTTTTTGCCCACAGTAGTATGAATATTTACCATTTTCTATGCATATTCTCACAGTTCCGAGGCACCGCGACGAGTTTATGGGAAATTAAATAATTAAATATGCATAGAAGCATCGTCGTGTGTGGGGTGCGGCCTTCTATATGAGAACTGACTGCATCAACATCAACAACAACGACAACTTTTGATGTGGCATGCATAATTATGATTGGGTTTGGCCATAGCTATAAACAAAAACAAACTTGATGCAATTGGGTTAAATTGCAGTTCCTGAAATAAATTAAAAGACTAATTGTAATTGATTGTTTAGACATTGGCGGGGTCACAGATTTTCTAGTATTTCCATTAGAAGATACCAAGAAGATAATATCTTCAATATTCCCAATCAATTATGGTTAACAAATTATTTAGGAAGTGTCATGATAAATATAAAACATCGGTTTAAGTTATGTTCGCATTTAGGTTTTCAGTTATCGGTTATTCAAAGTTTTTGTATATCGGTTATATAATGGTTACCGGGTCTTTTATGTTTCGGTTTAGAAGTACCGGTATGATTTCGGTTCACAAAACAAAGTCAAAATTTGAAAACAAATATTCCAAAATTTCAAAAATATAAATGTTTTTTAGTGATATCAAAGTGTTATTTAAAATGGGGCAGAATTAAAAATTAAATAATGTTTTAAAAAACGATGATAACCTTTACAACGTAATTAAATGTTATGCTTGACCGAACCGAAATTAAGCGTTACGTATGAATCGGTTTCTTAACGGTTATGTCGGTTTGAATAATTTCGACTACCAATACTAATATAAAAAGAGTAGTTTTCTTTGGGTTATGGTTTCAGCTACGGTTACCAATTTCAATCGGGTAAACCGGTTAACGGATACGGTTATTTTTACGGCTATAATACTTGAAAGAAATATACATATTTTACCGAGAAAGCAAGAACTACAACTTTCTCGATTATTCCTACACAATTAACTAACAATAATTCGTGATATAGTAAACAACGATTAAAGAATCTTTGATTATTTCAAAGGTGTCGTGATTTATCGCCATCAAATTGAATTAGATCGTGACAAATGATAATTACAATTTCATTGAACTTTCGAAACGGAAAGTACATGAACACAATTGCTACCATTCAGCACCCTTCTTGTTTTCTAATAGTTGTTTGGGTGAATACGTAATGTAATTGTTAAGACTTGAAGATTGCCACGAACCCGAGTTGAACTCTTTCGTGTTAGTCATGGTCATTACTATGCCGAGTCTTTCCTGTTCTGGTTGAACATCCTCTATTTAAATTCATATACTACTTACACCCAATGCGGCATTTCGTCTACTGTGTTGATTCATGATTCCGCCATTCGAGCACTTCAGGCCTCATTACAATTTACGCTCAACCCAATTCCGCTAACCAATTAAGCATGGCCAACAATAGCAACAAACTTGACTCATATATTCTCACATTGTTGTTGCCAGAGACACTCAACTGAGACTTCGTTTTGGTGCCTGGCTAAGAAGGGCATAAAAAAATGTTAAGAAAAGAAAAACAGACAATAAAAAAAAGTCAACAACCACTTTGGTATGCCTTTGACGCCGGTTGTTTTTCAGTTTTTTTGCTTTTTACATACAAAGACAAAAATATGTGTTGTGTTTATATTTATTTTAAGTCCAAAATACAAAAAAACAGCAACAACTTCGTTAAGACAACAATAAAGCGCCAACTACAGTTACACGACTAAACAGCAAATCCACAAAAATATGATAAAAAAAAAGATGAAATAATGTAGTAAATAAAAATTCTAAGCACTTTTAAAAAGTCGCGAGAAATTTCAGCAAACGGCCACCGGCAAATGACGTCTGTTAAATTGGATTATAAAACAATGTGTCGGAAATATCGGGATCGGGTCGTCACTGAGGGCATAACAGCTATGACAGTCGATTTGTATTAGAAAACTGAAAAAACGTAGAATATTAAACAAATAATTTATTGCAATGATTCAAGAAAAAGCAACAAATAAACAAGAAACAATGAATAGATAATAACAGCATTAAAATTCATCTATAAATTAAAATTGAGTAAATAGTGTTAAAAATTCAAATCAGTAAACAAATTAATAGTTTTTAATTTCGACTGTTGCCATAATTGTATTTTTTTAAGTAATTGTTAATATAATATATGATACTTGCAAATATTTTTTTTTACATAACCCAAGAGTATGCAAATGTTGGCATTGTTATTATGAGCCGCTTCTTCTATTCATTGGCCTTTTTTTTGTGCTGACTGTGTTATTCGAGTGCAAAAGTGTCGCAGGCTTTTAAGCCGCCAACAAATGACGAAGAAGAAAACGAAGAAGCCAAAGAAAAGCACATCAAAGCAAAGCAGAGTAACAACAAACAAAGCTGCGAAAAGAGCAATCGAAGAAATGGAATACAGAAGCAGAAGCAAACGATAAAACAGAAAAACAGTGAAACAGAGAATGAGACAAATGAAAGGGTTTGTGTCATGGCTAATTATTTGTTGCTGTTGTTGTTGTTCTGGCCCATTGATTGCCATGGCTGCTGATTCAAGCAATTTACACTTGTCATCAAATGATAGTAACTACCAAATTGTTGTTGTACTTGACTTATTGGCTTACAATTAGACGCCACTCAATTAAATTGTCAACTAAGAACTTGAGGTTGCAACAGTTTTCGTTTTTTACTGCAGGTGTCACCTGTGAAAGAATGCAAATATTTCAAGCTGATTTGATGTCTAGGCCAGCCAAAATTTAAACATGTCCCAGACCCAGTTTGTTGGCAGCGTATCGCTGCCAATTCAATGAGATTGTCGGTACATTCACCTCTTTCATTGGCGGGGGGTCTTTGTCCCTTGTCTTAACTTGGCTTTGTCTCTTGCGGTACATTTATTTCATACACACATATATATACATACATTTATCTGACACTGTTTCTCTATTTATCAAGCGACAGTTTTATTTTCTTTTCACTGTTTGTCGTTGCTTTTGTTTTTGCTTTGCGGTTTTCCGGCTCTTTATATTATTATCAATACGCGCAATCTTTGGGCTCAGTGCACTTACATACAACAAACAACAACAATAACAACAACAAACGACAACTACATTAAGAACAACAACAACATTAACTTGATTGTTGACTTTGCTCGTTGCGACGGTGTAAATGTCATTTTATGTCTTTTTAATAATGTCGTAAAATTGCTTAAATAATTACAAAACACACCGAGAGACCCTCGGTGTCTTTTCAAGCGAATCGTTTGTTGTTGGCATTTTCAAATATTTGTTTTAGGAAAACATTTTTCCTGTTGCGATTTCTGTAGAAAATGCGATGAATATCATAACGATTACACTCATGTACCTATATCAGAAATCGGATTAAGTAATGTCTTGATTTAAGGTGAATTTTAAACATATTTGTTTTTTTTTTTTACTTTACCTCATCTTTATGAATGAATAGTAATAACACATAAACAATATCTGAAAAAAATATCTACATCAAACGGACAGAATATACATATGGGATGGTCCCATACATTCTGATTTGATTTGGTTTAAATCAGTCTACTATAACATATAGCTGTCATACAAACCAAACTTAAAAATCGTTGAAAAGATTATTTTAGTTCTGTCACTGAAAAGCGTATTACTCCCCCATTCATCCATGGATTCTCATAAACAACACTTTATTTTCTTTAGAACAGTATTGGCTTTATGATAAACCTATATATTTTATCTTTGGGATTTTATTTTTTTTCCAGGACGATATGTTAGCTTTCGAACTTATTTAAACTTATTTAAATCGCTAGCACCTGAACCGCTAAACCGATCTTAATTTTGTATGGAAGAAAGTAAAAGAGAATTAACTGTCCTTTAATATACATATGTAAGTGCTTGTTTGGCCAAATCAGATAAGTATAAATGGAAATATACTCAAAAGTGTTGGAGTAACCTCGAAAATTCAAAAATATATTTCAATATTTCGAGAACGCTTTCATAAGAAAACAATTAAGTGCCATTTTCGTGTTTAGCGGGCCAAAATCCATTAAAAAACCTTCCCTTTTTAAACTTTGCAAAAATAATGTTTAATTTTGTAAACTGGTGAAAAATACATTTTTCCTAATTTTTTATATAAATGCAAACAATCAATACTATGAACCTGTTGTACTTTTACATTTCTTGTAAATTTACCGCACTTAAATTACCATAAATCTTTGGTGCTTTTAAAAAAAATTCCATCAGCCCCTTAAACAACCCCGGAAAACTGCCCAGCAACCGAGAAAGCAACCACAACAAGCATTGAAATGCAACCCAAAACCGAGCAAAATGAAATACCAAAGCATTAAAATGTATTTATGAAAAAATAAAGGAAAAGGAAAACGAAATGAACTGAACTGGTTACGCATGAGTTCAGTTCCTTCGTCCTTCGTCCTGCGGGGAAGGAAGGAAGGTTGCGGCAAGTTGTTCAGCTGCTTGGCAACAAGAGAATTGCAGTGCAATTGCAACTGACAACACGCCCTCGCCTTCTTCGCTATACAACAAATTGTTTTACTTAACCCTTTCTCCCCTCTCTGACCCCTTTGAAAAGTTTTCTTTATAGGCATTTGCAGTTCTACGTCTATGGTTTAATCATTCGTCTTTCCCCTTTTGGCAATTTTATTTTGTGTGTGCGGCCAAACGACGAGTTCTTCGAAGCGTAACCGTTGACGGTTATTAAACTATATACACAAATACTATACATGAAGGAAAAGAGAAAAACAGCAGATATATATCAAGACATACTCGTGGCAAGACACTGAAAGGGGCACAGAGAATCGCTTCAGGCATAGTTCCGCTTTTTTGACATTGCTAGCGAGAGCTTGATGAACTTTGTACAGACTACAAACTACAGATCCACGCCCTAAAAACATCTTTGAGGTTATTTGTTCTTCTATAATAGTCTAAACATTTTCTGCCCCGATGAAGTTGTTTGTTTATTCTGGGGTCACCGATCGTAAGGGGGAATCGCTGCTTGTAATGGAACTCTTAATTGGCAGCACAATGTAAATGGCATGTGCTATGCGATAAAGGGGTTCCAGTTATGTATAGATCATATAATGGGTATAAGTTATGGATACCATACCCCGAACATGTGTGCAAGTTAAGTGAGAAGTTGAAACTTTTAAATTTTAGGATAGGTTACGTATCTTAATTATAATACTCTATTTGTGTGAATTATAACAATTAATTGAATTAATTGAAAAAGAGATTAATTGTAAGTTTGAAGTAAAGCATTTTATAGTCAGAAGAGCACATACATATCTAATCAACAAAATATAGAGGCATCTTTGTAATTTAAATATTCATTTTGATTTCAACTCTGAATAAGTTCTCTTCATTGTAACTTAACATATTTTTGAAACTACAGTCGAACTGCCTTAACTCGATTTTTCTCTAATCCGCACTTAATCGAGTGGCAATAAACTTAATGAACTGAAAGTTGAAGTCTCCAAAATTCGAATTTTGGCTTTGGATCATGGCGATTTGCGTTAGGGAAGTTCGCGTTATTTTTAAAACTATCTTAAAGCTATGAAATATATTTAACAATTCGTTCCACATGTCCTGTAATTTTTATCATGATCGGTACTGAAGGTTTTTGAAACGACAGAGCTTTAAGCAGTTAATTTGCTGGATAAAGTACCTGAAATCTGGATTACAGAGTACTTCTTAGTCAAGCATGCTCATGTTGACTTCTTACTTACTGAGCCGTGTCATTTTCTTCTAAAATTGTAATAAAAATTAAACTTTCAGCTTAGTATTATTCTTTTATCCACAATTTAAACTCGTTTGAACTTTAACACATATTTTGTCGGTAAAATCTTCAATTTTTTTCACTGTGTACAAACATTTTAAAGCTCTGAGAGTACTTCTCCCAACACTTGTATCTTTTTGTTGTTGTGCTATTTGAATTTTGCAATGGAAATTCAGAATTTCTTATGACGCATCTGCTGCTGATTTTGATGTATTTTTATGATGTTTCTTGAAAGTTGTAAACCTAAAATCTAATTTTACTCTATTTTCGTGCTTTATTGTTTACAGTTAGTCGGAGCTACCATCAAAACACCGAAGAACACACACCCACAAACACACAAACACAGAGAGAGAGAGACGAAAGATAAACGACGTCACACTGGAGTCACAAATACGATAAACATTCCAAAAATTCCAATACCTCTTCCCCAGTTGTACAGTATGTCACATGATAAGAAAATGTTGGATCGCGAGGCAGTACGTTCAGTGATTCAGCAATGGAATGCCAACAGATTGGATCTCTTTGCTCTCTCCGAGCCAGACGAAGTGCGTATACAATACTTAACTATTTTAATAAGAATGATTCACATACAAATATCTAATATAATGTATTTATCTTTTGACCTGTAACAGAATCTTCTCTTCCATGGCGTAATGCGATTTTACTTTCAAGACGCCGGCCAGAAAGTGGCCACCAAATGCATTCGCGTTGCCAGCGATGCCACAGTCACAGATGTCATAGGTGAGATAAAGATTTATAGAAGATCAAGAGATATAAGCAATTAAATTATAATAAACAGACTTAATTATATTATTAGACAATGTATAAATATGTATAAATGTAGCTGCGCATCTCATAAATCTAAGATATTTATTTTGTACCTTTTAAAGATTATTACTAATATTTTCTAATTCTTTGATTTTGTATTATCTGCTGGGAACAATGAATACAAAAATAACTTAAATTTTAAACAATATGAAGTTCGTGTGCTTAATAATGAGAACAGTATAATTTTTCTAATAACGTTGTAAAAAAGTCTTCCATTGAATTCTCTTTTTACTGTTTATTAGAAATGCCTTTAAAAATGGTTAGCATTTATATCCTGATATGTCCATGTTTTAAAATACTGTGAATTTTGTTGGGTTAATTAAATCACTTGGTGCTCGAAAAATAAGAAAACAAAAGTGATCTTTGTGGGTACACAATAAAGATTTTTATTCGATCACATTTTGACCCATCTAAACTAAATTGAAGCTATTAGTATGAAAATGACTCAGGTTTCTCTTTTTTTTTTTTCATTATTCTTTATTTGCAGGCCCAATATTGATTTTTTTTTCTAAATAATGTTTGTTTGAGCCCAACAAATATTTAAACTTACTAGCTTTACAAATAAAATAACTTTTTAACTACTAAGAATAAATAAATGCAAGAGTGTTCAATTTAAAAATATCTTTAGATAAGAAAAAATTTCAGTTATACCATTTCATTCATTTGTAAAATACTTTTAATTGATTTATTGTGGAATACAGTTAATTTCATGCAACAATAAATATAAGTATTAATTATTGAAGTGATTCAAATAGTTCAATTTATTTTTATATATTTTTTAATATTATTGCAGCTTTAAATTAATTGTTTACGACAAGTGAACTATATGATCAATATACTAATTTTAAGCAGTAAGAGAGCAACAAGGCATTTTTCAGTATTTGTTCCATAATTTCGTTGGATTCTTTTGTTTTATAATGTTTTAATTTTATTTATTGTAGCTTACTAAATTGTAGCTTACTAAATAAACACTTGGCTTGCTTGCAGACACACTCATCGAGAAATTCCGACCTGACATGCGGATGTTGTCGGTGCCCAACTATGCGCTGTATGAGGTCCATGCGAATGGCGAGGAACGTCGATTGAATGCGGATGAGAAGCCGCTGCTGGTGCAGCTTAATTGGCATATCGACGATCGCGAAGGCCGCTTCCTGCTCAAAAACATTGATCAGAAAACGACGGTGAGTACAAGATGAAATTAAATAAACTACAACGATTAATATTAATGAATTTCTCTATCGATTTGCAGCCCATTGAGCAATCAGATTTGAACTTCAAGCGCAAACTGTCGAAGCGCGAGAAGAAGGAGCAGAAGAAGAAGGATAAGCTGGCCAAGCTCAGCTCCGATCTCCCACTGTCCAATGGCAGTCAACTGGGCCTTGGCAATGGCGTTGGCAACGCCGCCTCCGCTTCGCATATGAATGGCAACGCGGGCGGCGGCGGAGGCAGCGGCGATGGAGGAGATGCTGTTGCCGGCAAGTTATACACAGAGCTGCCGGAAACGTCATTCACACGCTCGATCTCAAATCCGGAGGCCGTGATGCGTCGACGGCGACAGCAAAAGCTGGAAAAGAAGTTGCAACAGTTTCGTTCCCGCGACGGTGGCCCCGATACGGGCGGCACCTTGAAGATCTACGGCGAAAGCCTGTGCCAGGATGTGCCTTACAAGACGCTATTGTTGTCCATACGGGACTGCGCCCAGGCGGTCGTCAGGGAAATGCTCACCAAGTACGGCCTGGAGAAGGCCGATCCTCTGCACTATTGTCTCGTCCAGGTTTGAATAGGAATAAAGATGTTATCATTATTGATGCACTTGCTCATCCGTTTATCTTTTGTTGTGTAGGTGAACAGCGATGGCACCGAGTACATACTTGACGACGATGAGTGCCCCCTATCGATACTCATGAATCATCCAACGTCACGCGGTAAGTTCTTACCCTTTAAATTCAAATCCTTCTTTGAACTTCTTTGCCTGATTGTGGGCCATTTGAAATCACTTAGTGTGCCAGATCCTTCAAGTGGACAGGTGAAGGGAAGTGGCTGGTGGCAGGGGCAGGGGCAGGGGGAGGGTGCAAGTCATTCATAAATATGGAATACTCCCTTGGCGTGCAATTAAATTTGTTTTATCAATAATTATGTTGACGGGCTGCCTATCGAAAACAACAACAACAACAACATAAACTTGAGTTTACTGTTGCTATTTTAATGTTGTTGCTTTTGCCATCGTTGTTGTTCTTCATATTTGGAGTAGTGAAATTTCAGAACTTATTTTAGTTGTTTGCTGGCATTTCGTAGTGTAGTGACGAAGTTGTTGAAATTTAGCTTTTTCTTTTCAATTGAGCGAAATTTAAATAGCAAAAAGTTTAAAATATTTATCAAAATAATATATACAATGAAGGAAGAAATTTGTGAAAAGCTACGTAAGTTTATAGTGAACAATAATTAATTAATAACACAAAAACATTTATGAAAAGAAATAAATTAAATTGATGCAAAACTTAAAATTCTATTCAAATAATAACGTTATAAACCGTGTAATTTAAGTGCAACAAATACATTTCAACGTCATTAAACAAGGCTGGAATTTAAACACGCCAATCACTTTTAATTTTGTTTTAATAATAATTCTTGTGATACTATTAATCAACTCAAATTTACTCGTAAGTATTCGTTTAGCGAGTACACAAACCCAACTGGATAAGGATACCGAAAGCTCAATGCATCAAGCTTTTTGACAGCGAGTTCTGCAACCCAGTTTCGAATTATTAAATGTCAAATGTTGTTGAATGAAATTTGAGTTTGTAAATAAGTAATGCAAATGCTTAACAGCTTTGTTAGTTAAATCAAATTTGATTTTTATCTGACAATTGATTATCTCAGTTTTCATTTCCATAAATGTTGTTTTTTCGTACTAGAAACTTTTCCTTTCCATTCAAAATCGATTATTTTCAGGCCTGTTCCGGTTTTCAATTTTCATTTTATAGCATTTAGTGAAATGCATTTATTCGCTTTGCACTTAACCTAAGAATTTTAAAATTATCGTTTTTCACTTTATCCGACTTAAACTTATCAACTCAAAGTGACATCAATCCGCAGAATTTCACCGAAATGATATTAGAGCAGGTTAAAGAAATTCACTTCCGCAAAATCTTACCGAAAATGAAAGCCGGAACAGGCCTGTTTATTATTGTATTTGTCACATACAACTTTTTTATAAATGCATTATTCTAATTTCTTTTTCCGTTTGATCGATAACAAATAAAATTTTTTGCTATCGACGTGTTTATCATTTGAAAGTTGTTTACACCTGCTCTTTGATGACACTTGTGCACATCACACTTTTCAGTTGCAGGTACCACTTTATATCAATCAGCTGTCTACCGGCAAGGACATGTCTCCACATGCCTAAAAGTATGCAACAAAATGATAACAAACGCCAGCGCAGGCGCAACAAAACGACACTAACTAATGTAAATAATTATATACACACAAGCATACAAATGTACATAAATTAGGGACACTGAACGTT